>CAUYUJ010012614.1:0-67500 GCA_963575745.1 Prorocentrum cordatum | reverse complement strand
ATGAACATATGTCTGCCAGCGCGGACCTCAAGCAGTGTGTTTCTATCTGGTCTGCGCAATCTAAACGGTACAATCTATGTGAGTCTAGTTATCTGGATCAATTTCCATTTGGTGCAACTTTTTTTTTCAAACGAGTTGACACATACACGAGTGGACGCATATAGCACATCATGGATTGCAACACGCATGGTGCTTCTTGTCACGTTGCACAGCTCATGTTGCAATGCACTAGCTGGTTTGGGCCCACTGTGGGTAATACACACTTGTAGTTACGTGTATAATTATACATATACACGCATACACATATACGTATACATGTACATATATGCACATACGTCCATACATATACATGCACATATATATATATATATATGTATTCATTTATGTGAATCTGTATGCATTTGTGTGTCAAGCCGCGTGGACCTCAAACAGTGTTTTCTGGCATACTTTCTACGTGGTGCAACGTCAGTGGTGCCACCTATGTGGTTCGATTGTTCCCCACAAGCGAGTTGACAAATCCCACGCTTTTGCAAACATCCCACCCACCCACCCGCAATTTGGTTTACAAAACCCATCCGGCGGCGATTGCGATGAGTGCTTGGCGTTGGCTGGTGCATCTCTGCTGCCGCGCTAGCCCGCGCACGCTCGGGCGCACAGCGGCCGGCTAGTTTGGCGCCATCGACGCGGCCGCGGATGCGCTGACCGCTGGGCACTCCCCAGCGGCACTTCTGTGCGAGTCGGTGAAGTTGGCGGGCGCGGTATCATGGTGACGTTGACAACGGTAGTCACGATTATGAGACTAGCGATGATGGTGGCGATGGTGGCGATGACGGCGGCAAGGCCAATGGTGGCGCCGATTTTGACCAAGGCATCGCCGATGAAGGTTTTGAAACGAGTTCGGCATGCGCGCTCGGCCGACGCGCGCGAGTTGCCCGCGCGGTATCATTTGCCACGCATCGTGCCCCCCCCCCGCAAGCGCGCAAGGGCGCTCGATTGATATGGACATGCGGCGCGAGAGACCCGCTTGGCAGATTTGTTTGAACTTTTTCGAAAACCCATGGGGTTTTGAACAAGCTCCGGTTTCTGTGAAAGCTGAGGTTGCAAAATCATATGTCTTTACATATGTTTTCGGGGCGATCTGTTTTCGTTGGATGGAAAGGATTTGGGCAGGCGCGCTCGACGACGCGGACGCGTGCACGTCGTTCCATTGTTCGCAAGTGTTTATCGCGACATCGCGCGCGCCAGGGCGTTCGAGCGACGTCGGCGCGCGCGTGCGAGAGGCCCGCTTTGTAGCATGCGACGAACATGTTGGAAACATGTGGCTTTCATGAAGAGTTCGCCAAAGCGCGGGCGCAGGGTTTTATTTGAAAGCCTTCGTCGCGAAACTGTGTGTTTTATCTGTGTTCGGGACGCTCGGTTTGACATCCTTACGAAACCCTGAGGTTCTTGAAAGATTTCGGCATGCGCGCGCGGCGACGCTCATGCGTGCACTTCGTCTTGTTTCGCCAGGGAGTATTGAAAACTGTTGGTCGCTGATAGACGAGCGCGCGCGCATCGTATGTTCTGCAAAAAATGGGGGGGGGCGGGGGGTCCGAACTCCGGCCTGGCTGGGATAGCATGGATTTATATTCAGCATGGACGATGGGGCAGAATCGAATGCAAACTGCGACGCGCCGTTAACCCCGGTGGGAGGGGGGGGAATTCCAATATTCGTTTAGAAAGGATAGTTAGTTAATTTCGGTTCGCAGCGAGTCGCCCACTCCACCGCGCGCGCAATCATCCCGCCCGCCCGTCCGCAACTTGGCTTGCAAACCCATTCGGCTGCGATTACAATGAGTGCTTGGCGTTGGCTGGTGCGCGTCTGCTGCCGCGCTGGCCCGCGCATGCTCGGGCGCGCAGCGGCCGGCCAGTTGCGCGCGACCGACGCGACCGCGGTGGCGTCGGCGCGCCCCCCCCCCAGCGCGCGCGGGGGCGTTCGCGTGATCTCGACGCGCGGCGGGAGGGCCCGGTCTAGCCGAACGCAATGGGAACGTTGAGCAACCGATGGTTTTCTTGCGGATTCGCAGGATCGCGAACGCAGGCGCGTGGGAAAATTGCGTTGCAAGACCATGTTTGTTTATCTGGTTCGGGGCTGTCGATTTTGAAATCCCCCGAAACGCATGCTTCATGAAGGATTTCGGCATGGGCGCGCGACGACGCGCGCGCACTTTGCCCCATTTGTCCAAGGCATTCCTGCGACATCACACGTGCGCGAGGGTGTTCGAACGATTCCGACGCGCGCGCGCCCGAGACGCCCGTTTGGTAGCGAAGTTTGGCAGCGTCGGGGACCCTTGGCTTCTACGGAAAAAGACTTCGCCTGAGCGCGGGCGCGGGCTCTTTTATAACACTATCCCGCTTGCGAAACCATGTGTTTCTTTTCGTTCCCGGGGCGCTCGATTGTGGGATCCACGCGAAACCGAGGGTTCCTTAAGGTATTCGGCATGCGCGCGCAACGACGCGCGCGTTTCGTTTCGTTTTTTGGGCAAGGGGTTCTTGGAAACTGCGGGAGGGTCGGGGGCGACGCCGGTTTGCTTAGGGCGGCAAGAATTTGAGGATGGGCGATGGGCCGGATCAGATGCAATCTGCGCCGCGGGAAGTGGCGCCGTTAAGTCCGCGAGGGGGAGGTGCATGCTAACATTCTCTTAGGAGAATTAATCCACCCTGCCGAATTTGAACTGGCCCAATCCACTGCTCGCGCAATCGCCCCGTCCACCCGCCCGCAACGTGGTTTGCAAAGCCCGCGCGGCGGTGATTGCGACGACTGCTCGGCGCTGGCTGTTGCGCAGCCGCGGCCGCGCTAGCGCGCTCTTGCTCGCGCGCGCAGCTGCCAGCTAGTTCGGCGCGACCGACGCGGCCGCGGCGGCGCTGACCGCTGGGCATTTCCCAGCTGGCACTTCAGTGCGAGCCGGGGACTCGGGCGGGCGCGGCACCGTGGCAACTTCGACGTCGGTTGACGCGATGACGATTGCACCGGTGTTGGTGGCGATGGCGACAACGGAGACGGCAAGGCAGCGACGGCGCCGATGCTCATCGCGCCGACGACGATGGCGGCGCCCTCGCTTCGGCGATGAAGGTTTTGGAAGGGGTTCGACATGCGCGCGCGGCCGACGCACGAGAGTGGCCCGCGCGGTTCTATTTAACGCGGATCGCGCCTCCCCCCCCCAGGCGCGCGCAATGGCGTTCAAATGATGTCGACGTGCGGCGCGAGGGGCGCGTTTGGCCGCTGTCATTGGACACGTTGAAAAATGTAATCCAATAGCCCTTATAACGGCGACGATGGAACACAGTGCCGGGGAACTGCTTTGAACATCACCAGTCGTTCAAAGCAGTGCCCCGGCACTGCTTTGAACGATGCGGAAATGCGATCAGCAGGAGCCTTCGTCTGTTCCTTCTCCTCTTCTCGTCGCTGTATGCTCTTCCTTGTCCCCCCTCCTCCCCCGTTCCCTCTCTAATTAATTACCTCGTTCTCCCAGTCTCACGCGCACTCTTCCTCCCCCCTCTCCTCCTCCTCTTCCTGCTTCTCCTCCTCGTCCTCCTCCTCCTCCGCCTCCTCCCCCTCATTTGTTATATTTCTCCGTCCTTGTCCTCCTGTCCCCGTTCTCCTTCTCCCTCTCCTCCTCCTCCTCCTCCTCGTCGTCGTCGTCCTCCTCCTCTCCTCCTCCTCCTCCTCCTCCTCCTCCTCTTCCTCCTCCTCCTCCTCCTCCTCCTCCTCCTCACCTTCTTCCTCCTCCTCCTCCTCCCCCTTTTCCTCTCCCTCCTCCTCCTCCTCCTCCTCCTCCCCCTTCCCCCTCTTCCTCCTCTGCTATCACTCCTCCATAATTCCTGTCCGCTCCTCCCCTTCACTGATCTTCCTCTTCGTCATCATCATCCCTTTCGTCGCACGCCTCTTAATCCTCAATCGGTTCCCAATCTTCTCGACTTTCTTGTCATCCGCGTCCTTGGCTGTTGGAGGGGCCTCAGGAATTCTCAGGGCTCTTGTGTTGCACGCGAAGGCACACCTCCCAGGAACGCATCATCCTCCTCACATTCACCCTCCTCCTCCTCATCCTCCTCCTCCATGCACGTTCGGCTCAAGCCCGCGCCGACGGTAGGTTTCACGGCGGTTGGGCGGGCTCGCGCCCGCCTCCGCGGCCTGCAGTCGGGGCAGAGATGCGTGCAGGGTGGGATGACAAAGCGGAAGAGGAAACACGGGCCGCAGTTGCGGATTCTTCAAAGAGCAGCGGCGGCGGTTGGGGAACAAGTGGGGGTTGGGGCGGCCGCAGTGGCGGATACGGCGGCGGAGGTGACCGCAGTGGCGGCTGGGGCGGCGGAGATTCTCTTGGCGGATGGAGAGGAAAAGCGCAGGATGGCGGCGACGGAAGTGACCGCAGTCGCGGATGGGAGGGCGGCGGATGGGGCGGCAACGGATGCGAGGGTTGGGGAATGGAGGGCGCCCGCTGGTGGGACGACGAGGGTGGCTGGTGGAATGCATGGGAAGGTGGCCGCTCGAGTGCCTCGGCAGGTTCTCCTGCCGCGGAGCCCGCGGCCGCAACAGCGGCGGGCAAAGGAGGCGGTCCCCTGCTTCCCCCAGGGCGCGAAGAACAAGGCGCAGTTGCGCTGTTTCAAATTGTGCGCAATGAGCCGCTGCCAATTTTCAAGTTGGAATTCTTCGAGAACTTCAGGGCGAACTGGAACGGCAATTATAAGCAGCACAACGCGGCCTTGAAGTGGTTCCGAGACGAGTACGAAGACCGAGAAAACCCTTTCGGCAGCCGCACGCCCGTCTTCGGAGGTACCGCAGTTGCGGAGGAAATTTCGAAGATCCTTAAGTACCGCGCAAAGGGGAAGGCGCAGGACAACAGGGATTGGGACTGGGACCACACTGTCAAAGTGCCGTGGTCTTGGCTGGAGATGGTCGCGCAGATGGATGGACCTACAATGCTGCGCGTCGTGTGCGGCCCTGACAATGACCGCAGTCGCGGGTTGGTCCGCTGCGAGTGCCGCCCGTGCCCTAGCAGTCTCGACAACATGAGGCACACGAAAGGGGTGGACAGAGGACAGGCGCAAAGAATCCCTCTGCCCCAGTGGGATTTCGTCCTCATCCGCGACGACGGCTCGGGCATTCGCGTCCACCCATCCTGGTCTAGCCCGAAGTTCAACACGTATGAGGTGGAGCCGCACTCGCATCCCGTGCGGGGCCCGAGGGCAGGTCTCGGCAAGAGCGATGGCCACGGAACGTTCACGTTCTGGAAGATGCTGCACGCCCATCCGAATCCTGGGCGGTTCGACGCGAGCAAGGGGGCGCATCTGCAACCGCGGTGGTCCGCGCAGCCTTGACACCGCAGTTGCGGGATTGCGCAGCCATGGAACCGCAGTTGCGGAAACCGATCGCGTGACGCCGCGCTCGTTTGACTCACTATGCGCGCTTTCGGCCGCAGTTGCGGCGCTGCCTTCAAGCGACTTCATACAGCTTGGCCGCAGTTGCGGCGCTCCCACGACTGACCGCTGTAATTAGGTGCTTCGGGCGCGCATCACCTCCGTTGAAGCACTCGTGACGTTAAGTAGCGCGGCCGCAGTTGCGGAGACAGGTACTTAAACAGATGGATCCGCAGTTGTTCGTCGTCCTCGTATCCCCTTCCCCGTCGTCCTCGTCGCAGTCTCCTCCCTCCGCCTTTCCTCCTCGTCGCAGTTCCTTCCGTTGGCCGTAGCCCGCCTCCGTTGGCCGAGTCATTTCCCGTCGTCCTCGTCGCTTTCCCCCCCGAGGGCCGCAGTTGCGGACTTTGTTGATTCCTCCTCCTCCGTTTCTTGCCCGTCATCCTCGTCGCAGTCCCCTTGCTCCTTTCACCCTCGTCTGAGCTCTTCGCGCCATCCTCTTCCGTCGCGTCCTCTCCATCCTCCTCTTCGCCTTCCTCGTCCTCATCCCCGCCGTCTCCCTCGTTGCCGTTCCTCTCCCAAGCCGGCCGCAGTTCCCCCGTCGGACGGGGGCCGCGCGCGGCCACGCCATGGACCCAGCTCGCAAAGCCGAGGTCGACAAGCGGTTCGCCGAGCTGAAGCAGCAACTGCGGGAAAGGCTCGGCGCGCAAGGGGCTGCCGCGGATGCCGCAGTCGCGGAGCCGACGGGGGACCGCAGTAGCGGAAGCCCCGAGCGACCGCCGCGCGAGGCCTCCCCGCAGTCGTCTAGCTCCTCGCGGTCGGCCATCGAATATCGGCCGCCGCCGCCGATAAGCGCTGCGAGTGGGAGCTCTGCTGGTGGGAGGCGCGAAGAGGCGCAGTTGCGCAGGGCGCACTTGACCCCCAAGGCAAAATGGGGGCCTCGGGCGCAGACGCCGACGAAGCAGCAGGACCAACCAGCAGTGACGGGAGCCGCCACCGAGACCGCAGTTGCGGGGGTGGCCGGCGAGCCAGGTGCCGCGCGCGGCTCATCTGGGAGCAGCGCGCCCTCGGCCGTGCTGCTCGCAGCCGAGTCCAAACGAGGCGCCCAACCCGAAGACGAGGCCGCCTCCCAGGAGAAAGCCGCCGAGACAACCGCCTCGGCCGATTCGCGGCCGAGGAAAAGGCCGCCTCCCACGGAAGACTCGCCGCTGTCAGAACCGCAGTCGCGGGGTCGCGCGGGGCCTCCGTCGGAACCGCAGTTGCGGGAAGATGCGGGAGCACCGCGGAAGAAGCAGCGGACCAGGTCCCCTCCAGGGATAAAATACTTTGGGGAACACCCCAAGTGGAACGAAGGATTCCTTCGTACAGCAGACGGCAATCGGGTTCCGTCCACCATCGCTTTGGTGTTCAACGTGGTGGTCATCACGAAGGTGGCAACAAAGGAAGATGTCTTCAGGTGCATCTTGCACCAAACTGCGGCGGTCGTCTTCGTCGTATGGGACCCCGAGCTGTTCCGCACGGGGAACGTCGAAGGCGCTTGCAGCTACGACGTTCGCGTTGGACTCAGGAGTGCCATCGACAACGCTGTCACTATGAAAAACGCCTCCGAGGAGCCTTACTGGACGACGGTTCCCCTGTTCAGAGAGACGGGCCTGGTGCTCGTGCGCCCGCACATCATCGCAGAGACCGCAGTTGCGGGTCATGTTGTTGGGGCCACCCACGCCGTCACGATCCTGAGCTTTCGCCTGAAGGGCTCCGAGATGAATCCTGCCGCGGTGATCCGTTTTGCCGTCGTGTCCAGACACGCAGTCACCGAACGTCTCCAACACAAGATCACGCAAACAGAACAACAAGCGTGGCATCCAGCTTTCTTCAAGGACGCGGTTGCTGCCATCCATAAAAATGATGTGCGGTTCTTGTGCGGCCTGTTTGACATCCCGCCTGAGCAGCTCGCAGCATTGGGCCGCAGTTGCGGAGCCAGCTGCACCTGCCCGGTGGGGGTGGTGTTCAGGGCTGGACCCGCCCTGTTCGGAGGCATTGTGAAGGGCACACGCGTCATGCATCCGAATTACGTCCTCCCCATTGGCCCGTGCGACGTGCGCATTGCGGACTACAACATTGATTTTGCAGGGAGGCCGTCGAAGAACGATCCCCAGTGGCTCCCTGATTGGATGCATCGAACAAGCGACTCCATCATCTCTCGGCGCTGGGTTCCAGCGAAGTACATGCCCAAGTGGGAGGATGACCCTGACCGCAGTAGCGGAGTCAGAGAAAAGCTCCACTTGGCAGCGCTGCCCCCAATCGGCAAGGTCATTCAGAAGGAGCTCAACGAGAAGACCTTCAGCACGCACTGGTGCGAGGGCATCCACCAAAACATCGTCTTCGTCGGCCACGGACGCGCAAGTCGGGCGAGCAAGCGGAAGCACGAAGAGGCGCGATCTGCCGCAGTTGCGGACGAGCGGTGAGTGCGGCAAGACCGAGGAGCCGCAGTTGCGGAACAGAGCTCGGTACTAATTACTGGGCGCCTGCTGCCTGCGTAGTGCATCCCAGTGTAGGATAGCCCGCAGTTGCGGTGTTGCGGTTGCGGTGTAGGATAGCCCGCAGTTGCGGGGTTGCGGTTGCGAAGCCGCAGTTGCGGTTGCGTATAATAGGAGAGCACGCGGTTGCGAAGCCGCAGTTTGCAATAAGTGTGCGCGCGCTGGGTCATCATCATCGTCGTCGTCCGTCCTCGTCGTCGTCGCTGCCGTCGTCGTCGTCGCGTCTGTCGTCTGTCGTCAGCAGTCGTCGTCGGTCGTCGTCGTCGTCAAGTCTGTCGTCTGTCGTCAGCAGTCGTCGTCGTCGTCGTCCCTCCTCCCTCCTCCCTCCTCCCTCCTCCCTCCTCCCTCCTCCCTCCTCGTCCTCCTCCAGGCCGCATCCCCCCGCCACTTCCGTCCTAGCTGTCCTTCCCCTTCCCCTCCTCGTCCTCCTCCAGCTTGCACCCCCCTCCCTCCTCCAGCCTGCGCCCCCCCCAAGCTCTCGCCCGATATTTTGGATTAAAACTGAGCCTTCAGTCGTCCGCAGGCATTCGGCTCAGCAGGTCGTTGGGCTCCTGGCACACACGCCTCCACCCTGAGCGACGGACGTCGTGCCATAGTCCGCCATATCGGAGCTTCCGGGCCGCAGTGGCGGACAGCGTCGGCACAGATATGAACGACAGCGTCGGCACAGATAATGCCGCAGTGGCGGACAAGAAAGCCGCAGTGGCGGACGAGACAGCCGCAGTTCCAGGCGGAACGCAAGGGATCTTTCAGAGGGCCAACGCCTTGAGGTCTAGATTCAGGACAGGGGACAAGGTGCGCCTCCCTGTGCTCATGCTCGCCCCGCACACGGGCAACCGAGGCGGGCACTACCCTCAGCAGGAAAGGGTTCGGGAACTCGCTGTGAAAATCTTCCTGGCTGGATTCACGCAAGCCGAAGCTGACCACGAAGGTGTCTGCGTTCAGATGTACCCAGCACAAGAGCTGGTGCTGAGAAAAAAGGAGGACCCGAAGTTCCAGACGTACACAGAGTACAATCTGGAAAAAGCGACCGGCCACCTCGCTGCGTGCTTCGACCGCAGTTGCGGAACAGACGTTGCGTATGGGACGTGTTCGCACTCCCACTTGTGCCTCGTGTTGCGGGCGTGCGCCCTGGGAGCCAAGTGGCCCATCCCCCAAGGCATGGAGTTCACGGAGGACGAGAGCGCGAGGCTGAAGCGCGTGCTCGATAAGGACGGCAATCTCGACATGGCCGCAGTGGCGGAACATGACCCTGTCGCTAAGAAACTCGTGCAGGGGGGTATGCTCATGGAAGTGCTTAGCTGGAAAATCATGGACGAGGAACCCACTGGTGCTTCGCTCATCAGCCAGTCCCTCAATAAAGGAGCCGATTTTGCGTTGCGAACGACTGAACTCACCGCGCTCCGTGTTCTGTGCAAGGCTGTTGACGCGGAGCTGCACGCCGCAGTTGCGGATCAGGTTGCCTTTGAAAAGGTCAAGCTCTCCGTCATGCACGAACTCGATCGAGTCGTTCAGGACCCAGACTTCATTGAGCTGTTCTCGTTCGTTGTTGGGCTCGGGAGCACGAAAGCGCAGTTCATCCCCTTGCTGCTCCAGTTCTGCGAGGTCTACGTGAACTCCAGGAGAAGGGCCCTTCGGCTCGGTGCCTTCGGGGCAGCCAGCGAGCTTCCCGACGAAGTGCCGTGGGTCAAGGTTGCCGTGGTGATGCGATGCTACAGGAACGCGCCTGCGAGGAAGAGGGGCGTTGACACTCCTGTGTGGTGCCCTGACCCAGAACAATCGTGGAAGAAGAAGGAGTTCCGAGACTTCCTCATCGACATGAACTCGGCTCTCCGTTTGTACTTGTTCACGCTGAGCAAGGCCATCGACGGCATGGGCCCTGAGAAGGCGATCGAGTTCAAGGCGAACCTGTGCATACTGACCGCAGACGGCTTCATGCAGTACCTGAAGGACACCCACGTCAAGGAACGAAGTATCCCAGGACATCGTCAGGCGCTCCTCCGCGCTTGCGCGGAGGCCACGGGGAAGGTGGAGCCGAAGTCCAATCGGGACGCCCTTGAGAAGGCCCTCGGCGAAGTGGGAGTCCGAGGCGGGAAGCCCGATTGGTTCGATTTCAACGCGTTGCCGCGCCCAGAACCGAATGAGCCCGCAGTGGCGGGGAAGACAAAGGCTTCCGCAGAGGAGCGCGAGTTGATGCCGACGGTCATTTCCTTTGACCCCACGACGCAATTACCAACGAACCACCAGCGCAGCAGGGACACGACGGCCATTCCAC
The DNA here is from genome assembly GCA_963575745.1 of Prorocentrum cordatum. Classification (NCBI taxonomy): domain Eukaryota; class Dinophyceae; order Prorocentrales; family Prorocentraceae; genus Prorocentrum; species Prorocentrum cordatum. The sequence goes on along the minus strand of CAUYUJ010012614.1, from coordinate 57,297 downwards.
GCGGATCCTTCCCTTTGCCAATCGCCGAATGGAGGCGTTCAGCGGCAGCGAAGGAGCTGGGGCGGGAGCCTGCTTTGGTCAGCGCAGTGTTGCTGTGCCTTTGGGCGCGCCACATGTCCGCAGTTGCGGAAGCGCAAGTAGAGGTGTTGCAAGACGCTGACACAGAGAAACGCACCGTCAAGGCAACCGCTGCAAACGACGAAAAATGCATCGAGTTGTGGCCGTGCGTCCCAAAGGCATCCAAGGTGCACGCCGCAAGCACGCACCCCGAGAGGGTGGCCGTGCAAGTCTGGGTGAAAGGAGATCCAAATGGGGCCACGCCCACGACCTTCTACTTGCACCCCGAGTTCAAGCCGCCTGCGGACAAGACGCCCGCCGACGTGGCTGACCACGATGTGCGGTTGAGAGCATGGAAGTGGGATGCGCAAGAGACAATGCACGTCTTCTGGGCAGTCAACAGAGTCACGGAACAGGAGATCCAGCAGAGAAACAGCCGTAATGAAAGCGCAGTTGCGCGCATCAACATGGAGCTGGAGACGAAAGAATTGGCGGTGTGCGTGCCTGGGACAGGCGGGGTCGTGCTCGCCGTGAATGTCCCTGTGCTGGTGAATACCACGGCCGTGAAGAAAGGAGAAGAGCTCCTGTGGGAGGCGAGACCCAAAACCGCACCGAAGAAGAAGGCGGCCGAGGAGACGTGGAAGACGGACGCGGCCAAGAGGGCCAAAGGGAAGCCTTCGGGCCAGCCCGCGCCGAAGAAATCGAAGAAAGGGTTCGACGAAAGCGGGAAGATGTCGCTCTAAGTAATTCAGAAGCCGCAGTGGCGGCAGTCAGGGCGGCTTGCTCGCGTGACCGCAGTTGCGGGCAACAGGCCGAAGGGGGGGCGCACGCGTGACCGCTGTTGCGGAGCGCTCGTGTAGTTTGCAGTGTCACTTGCTGATGCCGCAGTAGCGGACCGCTGACGATCGAGCACGGAGGTTCGAAACGGACCTCCTCCCTCCCTTCTCCCTCTCCTCCCTCGCCCTTCCTCCACTTCCTCCCTCTCTCCTCCTCCTTTCTCCCCTTCCTCCCAAGCTGGAAGCCGAAACTACTCATTTCCTCACTCCCTCCCTCCCTCCCTGGAGGCCCTGGAGGGCGTCCGCCCTGGAGGGCCTGGAGGGCCCTGGAGGCCCTGGAGGGCCTCCCTGGAGGCCCTGGAGGGCCTCCCTGGAGGCCCTGGAGGGCCTGGAGGGCCCTGTGCTGAGGGCGGAGGCCCTGGAGGGCCTCCGCCCTCAGGGTGCTTCAAAGCAGTGCCGCGGCACTGCTTTGAAGCCACAGATGCTTCAAAGCAGTGCCCCGGCACTGCTTTGAAGCACCCTGAGGGCGGAGGCCCTCCAGGGAGGCGCGAGGATCGCAGGGACCGAGGGAGGCCCTCCAGGGAGGCGTTCAGCTCGCCATCTGGCTCAACCGCGCGCGGCCCCACTGCCCGCACCCCCGCCTTGCCCGCAGTTGCGGCTGTGTCCAGCGCAGTAGCACACATGCCGACTTCGAGCGAATGGAGCCCTGTGTGCGTTGAGAAGGTCTTGTGCATCCGTGGAGGTTGGCTTGCGCAGACCACCCCCGTCCCCGAAAAGGATGTCAAGGTGCTCCACGCATGGCCCCTCGGAGAGATAACTTTCGTGCACGTGAACATGCAAAAGCCTTGGCTGCTCAAGGTGTGCGCCAAAGGTAAACCGACCGCAGGGGCCTTGAAGGCCTCCAAGGCCTGGGACGCGCTGAAGAAAGAAGTCGCGAAGCAGGGCGGCGCCGCAGTTGCGGACGATGAGAGCGACGGCGACGCGGGGGACGAAGCAGATGACCCCATGTCGGCCCTGGTCAGCTCCACGGACGCCACGAAGAAGCAGGCAGCGACCCCGACCAGCGCCAAGAAGCAGAAGACTGGAACGCGTTCGGCGCTACTGGCCTGCCCAGGGGCGAGGCCGTGGAGTCGGCCATAGCCACTGTGCACTCTGTACAGATGCCCGCAAAGAGCCCCATGAAGTTTCCGCACGACACGGCCGTTCGAAACGTGCGGGTGGCCAGCTTCAAGCGGAGGACGTTGTGGCTGGACGCTGCAGACCTTGGGTGGCTGATCGACATGATCGTGGACGACGTGAGCCTCGGCGGTGTCCCCGACATCGGCGACGGCGACAAGGACGAGGCCGCAGTGGCGGACAGGGACTGGGCAACGGCGGTTGACCCTGCCACCCCGCTGGCGAAGCAAAAGGAGGTCGACCCCCTCGTGGCGCAGGGGAGCGGCTCTGGCTTCACCGTCGTTTGGGACTTCAAGGGCGCTTGGGTCGCGACCATCACGCGAGAGTGTGCCAACAAGGGCAAAAGGATCGAGATGGATGTGAAGAAACTTACAAAGAAGAAGTGGCAGTCGGCGCAGTCGGTGAAGGGCTACGACTACGAGTGGGAGGGCATGACGCAGCACCAGCGCAAGCAAGCGGCTCTGGATTACCTCGAGCTCCAAATCCCCAGTCTGTTCGACTGAGGCCCGAAGCCGTATGGGCCGCAGTTGCGGTGGGGCTACTGAGTGCCCGCAGTTGCGGGGTGGCTGGGTGCGCGTGAACACGCGGAGGGCGAGGCGGTGTGAGGAGGCAGGCGGAAGGTTTAGGGTGTTCCACGGGTGCACGCCTTAGTGCGCCAACTTGTGTGGGCGAGCGTTTTTCTTAGAGAAGCATGGAGTGAAGCATCGAAACCCTGTGCGCGCGATGATTGGGGCTTCCGCGCGGGCGTTGTTGAAAAGTACCTCCTTCTTCGCCCCTCCGCATCGTCTTCAGTTGCTCCTCCCTCCTCCCCTCCCTCTTCCTAGTTCTGTAGCCCGCAGCCGAGTGCCCGGCCCGAGTCGTTCGCCACGCGACCGCTCATGGATGTTCCCGTGGGGCGGACATGGTATGGCGAGGAGGACGGAACGCATTTCGAGGTGGAGTGGCTCCATTACGACAGCGGCTGCGCACCGAGGAAAACGAAGTATGGCACCACTGGGCTCGCCAACATCTTGGGCCGCAGTAGCGGCGTTCCGTGCCCCAAGAAGATAAAGGTGCACGCATGTGCGGATTTTCCGTGCCTAGCGAAGTGGCCCGCGTCGCAGTACGGCCTTGTTGAGCCGCCTCGCTTTCATTTGCGGCCGTCTGCTTGGCGACCGGGCGCGACGCCACCCCCCGCAGTTGCGGCTCCAGGCGGCACCGCAGTTGCGGCTCCCTCGGCCCCTGCACACATAGCACCAGCAACACCAGCAGAACTCGCAGCTCCTGCGCAAGAAGGACACGCAGCTCCAGCACCAGAAGCACCCGCAGAACCCAAACCTCCAGCAGCCCCTGTGCCCGAAGCACCCGCAGCAGCAGTCCCTCCAGCTCCTCCAGCTCAAGTGCACGCAACACCAGACCCGCCTGCTGCGCAGGAGACCGCAATTGCGGTTGAAGCTCCTGAGGGAGTGGAAGCGGACAAAGACACACCACTTCCAGCACGCTTGCCACCAGCGCGGCCGCTGCCAGAGAACTGGTCGAAGACGCAGGTCGCATTCTTCCCGTGCCCAGACCCAAAGGCTGCAGCACGAGTTGCGGCGCCTGTTGGCGACGCCTTGCGGCCACGAGTCGCGGCGCCACCCCTGGCGCCAGAGAAAGGTGTACCTGTGGAAGACGCGCCAAAGATCCAGGCCGCAGTGGCGGCGACGGTGCCTGACGTCGTGATGGCTCTCCTGAGGCAGATTCTGTCCGAGAATTCCTACATAGGGTATTCAGCTTTCATGCTGTTTGCCTTGCGGTTCGGGCGTCGACCTTACGTGTGGGAAGGCGAGAACCGCAAGGACCTCCTTGACTTCTACATGCCTTGGGCAAAGGAGAAGTGCACTGAGCCATGCGCCGTCGACGGCGTGGCGTGCGTACTCGCCGCTGCTGAGGATCTGTTCGGGGAATGGACAACGGTGGAACTCAGGCCCGTGACTCCCGAGAACCCTCTCCATGAGGTGCGCCACTGGGTGGCCGCAGTTGCGGTGGGTGGCGTGTGCTCTGAGGGGGCGGACGCGTTGAACAGGTTCTACGGTCCTCTGGGACAATGGGTCCTAGGGACTGTTTGCGATGGAAACTGCGGCATTGACCTTATGGCGATGATGTTGCAGAAACCGCAAAATGCCGAGACGCGCAAATGGCTTCGGGAGGAACTGTACGATTTCGGGGTGCGCCGCTGGGACGAACCGTGGTTGCACGACATGCTCGTTGTCACGCAGGAACTAACCTTGGAGGAGGTGCGGGCGTACCGCAGTTGCGGGGCCAGCGGCCCTGCTGGACCCATGGTCCTGCACGACTCCGAGGGCGAGGGCGAACCAGCAGAGGCGCCGAGAGAGGCGAGCGCGCCACGCCCCGCTCTCATGGCGGCGTTAGAGTGGCAGACGGGCGTGCAGGACATGGGTATATTGCTTGCCATGGCTGAGGCTATGCCCGAGGCGTTGCAGGAGGAGCAGATCAGGGCGCACGCACTGGCCAGCGCACGCCCAAAACCCGAAGTTGCGGAACAGAAGCGGCGCGTGTGCCCGCACATGCTCAGAGACCGCGAACTGGTTTGCAAAGAACTGGAGGCGCACGCACGCAGTTGTGGTTGGATGGGCGAGGGCGTTCTGCCACGGAATTCAATCGCGTCTTTTTGCGGGCGGTTCACGTGGCCGAAGGGCATGGGGGTCGTCCAGCAGCGCCAGGCCGTCTCCAAGTGGTTTCAAAACTGGCGCACACAAGGTGGACATGGCACGGCGGGCGTGCATGGCCGACGCCGCGCGCGCACCAAGGGCGCCCACAAGAATGGCTGGAACTGTACGAGTGGTGGTCCCACATGAGGTGACTCCGTGGACTGGAAGGCGGTGGCCAAGCGAACCGCAGTTGCGGAGGAGAGGCCCAAGATGTTGGCCAGGTTCTCCCAATCCCTGCTGGTTACGAAGGCGAAGCAACTCGTCGCGGACTACTGCGTGGAGACAATGAAGCGGGGAGGCAAACCGATGGTGCCGCAGTTGCGGCCTCGGTGGTGGGTGAAGTGGCGGCGCTCCTACGGCCTGAGCATGAAGAAGCCGAACCGCAAGTACAAGGTGCCAAAATGGTTGCTCCAATCTCGTTTTGAGACTATGATCTTGAACGTGGCCAGGGTCCGCGCAGCTGCAGAGGAGCTTCTGGGGTACGACCCGCACATCCTGAACTGGGACCAGTCGCCCTTTCACCACAACGAGTCGTCGTCGGCCTCGAAGCCGACCTTGGCTGTGAAGGGTGGCATTGTCCCGCTTGTCGAGGCGCATGACGACAGCAGGGCTCGGTGGACAGCGAACCTGACGGTGTCGAGCGACGCGGAGGACATCCGCAGTTGCGGACCACCGCCGGCGGAGCTAATGTTCAAGGGGGGATCTGTCATCGCTGAGGGCTTGGCCGCACATGCCCGCAGTCGCGGCTATCCGTCTTGGGTGAGCACGGCGACGTCCGAGAAGGGGTCCTACCGCGCAGACGACGTTGTATCATTCTTGCAGCGGCACTTGCGGGCCTGGCCCGACGACCCGCAGTTGCGGGGAAAGTGGCGCATCCTCATGGCCGACGACCATTCCCCGCACAAAGCAGACGCTGTGCGGAGACTCGCCTGGCAGCGCGGCTACGTGCTGATCATTCACGGCGGGGGGACGACCGCAGTTGCGCAGCCCGTGGACACGGACTTGAACCAGCACGTGAAGCGCCGGTACATTGCCCTCGAGACCAAAGCGCTGGTGCAGCAAATGGCGTTGGGGAAGCACGTGCCGCAGTTGCGGCGTTCCGATTGCGCCGACTTGATGCTGTCAGTGTTGGAGAATGTGCAGTTGCACTTGGACGCCGCGAAAGGTTTCCTGAAAGTGGGAATTCGAGCGCCCTTCGACAAGTCAGGAGATCTCGAGATTTGCCGAGAGGCGGCGGAACTCTGGGAAGCAGGGGGGCTGCGAGCAAAAGTGGACACCGCAGTCGCGGAGGTGAGGGAAGAATGCGAGCAGAAACGTTTGAAATGGTCCTACAATGACGTGCTGCGTCTCATACACGAATACGAGAAACACGACGCCACAGATTCCGTGTTGGAGAAGCTCGGCGACGAAGCGCTAGGCCAGGAGCCAGGCCACGAGGAGGGCGATGAGGAGGGCGGGGAGGAGGAGGAGGAGGAGGTGCACGAGGAGCACGAGGAGGACGAAGAGCAAGAGGAGGCCTCGTGGGCCGAGGCTCTTGCGGAACAGTGCGATGCCGCAGTTGCGGCACCTGGGCCTCAAGGATCCTCGGTATCCATGGACTGCGTGGTCGACGCAGAGGCGGCCGAGCAGGTGGCAGTGGCGACGTCCTTGGCAGAAACGCTCCGCGAGGCGGAAGATATGCTGCGCCAAGTGGGCATGGAGAAACTAGCGCAGGATTGCCGACAGCAACGACACAAACAAAAGAAGCGGTTGAGAGAGCTGGCGCGGGAGGACAACGAGGTCCTACGAGCGTTGACTGCCCAGCGAGACCACGAAGCCGCAGTGGTGGCGAAAAAGCGGCGCCTGGCTCTGGAAGCGAACGACAGGACGAAGGCGTTGCACGATCTCAAGAAGCAGATTCGAGAGGCCGAGGCCGCCTTGAGGGCAAAGAAGGAGGCCGCAGTTGCGGTGGAAACGGCTTTGGCTAACAAACACGCCCTAGCGCAGTGGAATCCCGAGGAGTTCAAGATCAAGAAAAACAGGATGGCAGCTCTGGATCGCCTGGCTCGCGGAAAAGGCGTCCTCTCAGACGAGCAGAGGGGGGAGTGGGCATGGTTCAAGACGCATTGGGACGAGGAGATGTGCAAGCAGCACAAGGAGCAATGGCCGCTCACGTTTGCTGGGTGGCTGCAAAAAGTCGCGAACGACGCGGCGTCTGGGAACCGTTCGGCGCTGTCGCAGTTCGTGCATTCGGAAACAGTGAGAACCCTGGGAGGGCAAATGGCGCTGGTAATCCCAGCCCTAGCGTGATGCAGGCCGCAGTTGCGGACCCACAGGAAGTCCAGAGGGAAGTTGTTTTTCCAAGCGGCTCCCGCGCGGGCAGGAGATGAGGCAAAACCGCAGTTGCGGTCTTCCTGCTGCTGTGAAAATAATCCTTTCACAGTCCCTTGCAATCGTCGCCCTCCTTCTGCTTCTCCGCCAGTCCATTTGTTGTTCTTTCGGTTCCTTTGAGTCCTCGCCCTCCTTCTGCCACTCCTCGAATCCTCTTTGTCTCCTCCCTCCATCCGACCCCATGCCCATTCACGATCCATTTCCGTAGCCACCGTGGCTCGAGGTGGCGCACGCGAAGACGCAAGCATGTGGCCGCCCGCGCGCCCGAGCGCATCCTCAGGGAGTATGGACCGTGGACCTCGATTCGCCAGAACGGTGTTCATCCACAACGCTGAGGAGGAGGAGGGAGGCAAAGACGAGGAAGCCGCAGTTGCGGATGATGACGACGACCAGCGGACGCAAGATGGCGACAGCACCGTCGCGTCCTCGGCTGCCTCCGCTGACGAGGCTGAGTCCCGGGGAGGTGCGGGAGCCGCAGTTGCGGCAGCACATGACTCCTACATGCCGAGAGTGTTGTCGTCGCGGAGACCCTGGAAACGGGTGCCCATCATCGAGACAAGCAATCTGTCGGAAAAACAAAGAGCTCTTGTCGACGCATGGGAGGAGAAAACGGAGTTCGAAGCGGGACGGGTCGGCTTCTACGTGGCCAACTTCGGAGGGACTGCAGCTAGACCCACGCAACGCGCGGACGAGTGGGCGCAGCTCCGCGCGAACCCTGCCCAGATCATCGCCCTCTGCGAGTGCGACGACGAGACCTGCGCGGTACTCAGTGGGGAGCACGACGCGAGGGACAGTGCAGCCGCAGTTGCGGACGATAGGTTTCGGAGTCGGACTCAATACAACTACCTGTGCGTTAAGGGCGGCGAGCCATCAGGGACCCTCCTTGTTGGCATGAGGGACCGCAGTGGCGGCCACATTGAACACGTAGACTTTGCGAGACTCTTCCACAAGCAGGAGAAGTCCAAAACGAAGAAGAAGAAGAAACAGTCCGCAGTTGCGGAGGCTCCTGCGCCAAAGCTGCACAACAAGTACTCCAGGGCGATGGTGGTGCGCGTCCACCTGGACCAGGCCGTGACCCATTTGGGGGGCTCCTTCAACGTCATGGCGGTGCACGTCCACCACAGCTTGGCCAACCAAGACTGGGGCGTCACGAAGCTCCATGAGTTCTACAACTGGTTCGTCGCCTACGTCAGGGAATGGGACGTGAAGGTCTGCATGGGGGACTTCAACATGTGCATGTTCCAGCTTGTGTCCTGGTGCCGCAATTGCGGCCTGACTGTGGACGTCGCCGCGTGGACCCCCTGGAAGACAGCAGGCGGCCAGCCCAGGGCAGACAGCATGGCGATTTTGTTCATAAACTGTCCTGGGCAGTACAAGCTTCACCATGGCCTGGTGTTCTGCACGACCGTGAGGGCGGATTCTTGACGACCCAGCATGATCCGTCTTTCCCTGTCTTCGACTACACGAATGGCCCTGGGAAGATGCTTCAGACTTACGTGCCCAAGGCTGAGCCCGTTGAAAACAAGATGCGCGCCTTCCTGACGCCATCTGGCGAATCCTTGACCGCAGTTGCGGAGTTCGAGCAAAGGATGGCGCGCAGGGAACGCGACGATTGGGTGCGCCATCCCTTCAGAGTGAAGCAGGGCAACCTCGACGACAAGATATGGCATGGCGCCTTCGGCAGGGCGAGGCACGGAGCGCACTTCCCTCTGGTGGCTTTCACGCACAATACGTGCCGCAGGTCACCTGAAAGACTCGCCGCGAGGTTGGAACGCAGGAAGGGCGGCAGGAAGGGCGGCAAGAAGGGCGGCAAGAAGGGCAGCTACGCGGACACCGCAGTTGCGGGGAAGGGCGTCCGACCCCAGATGGGAACCGCAGTTGCGGGGAGAGACGCTGGGGCTGAGCGAGCTGGGAACACGCCACCGCCGCAAGCTGCCAACGGCGACGATGCGACCCCTTCTTGTGCCGCAGTGGCGGCTGGGTCCTGGGACGCCAGCGGCAGCGGCGCATGGGAGGCGCGCAGTCCCGCCACGAGATGGCAGGGCTGGTCCTGGTGGGACTGGAGCTCGAGCGAATGGGGCGCTGATGGCGCGCAGTGGTGGCCCTCTGATCATGCCGCAGTTGCGGACAATGCCCCTGAGGGCTCGCCTCCTCAGCGTGAAGTCGAGTGGGGCTCGAGCGGGCGACCTGCCGAGCGCCCTCCGTGGAGCTTCGAGGGGCAGTGTTGGTGATGGCCGCAGTTGCGGGCAAGTGGAACATGATGTTGATTGCCGCAGTTGCGGACAGTGTACGCTGGAAAAATCATCATCATCATCAATCATAATCATCATCATATCATCATATCATACGTTCAAAGCAGTGCCGGGGCACTGCTTTGAACGCGTTCAAAGCAGTGCCGGGGCACTGCTTTCGATCGTCGCCTCGTCGCAGTTATAAGGGCTATTGGATTACGTTTGCAGTGATAATTGGCAGGGACACGGCGGCAGGCTGCAAAACAACGGGTTTCTATGCGTGTGTGTGTGTGTGTGTGTGTGTGTGTGTGTGTGTGCGTGTGCGTGTTATGATGTTCTTGTTTCTTTCTGGGGCGCTCGATTTTGACATCCGCGCGAAGCGCAAGGTCTGTGACTAATTTCGGCACGCGCGCGCGAGATGTCCGCGTTGCACCATGTTATGATAATGTTGAGAAACCGATGGTTCTTTGCAGAATTCGCAAGAGCGCGGGCGCGCGCCTTGTCTTGGAAACCCTAGTTGCGAAACTGCGCGCGATTAATTATATGTTTCGGGGCATTCGATTTTGAAAGCCCCAGGAAACCGAAGGTATTTGAAGGTTTCCACCATTCGCGCGCGACGAAGCGCGCGCCTTTCGCCCCGTTTTTTGCAAATCAGCCTGGAATCTAGATCCACGAGGTGTACATGTAAACTAACAAAGACCGCGAGGTATCCTTGCGGCCTGATTTCGTTTGCCTCCGTAGCCAGCGCATCGCGCAACGCGTTGATTACGCGTTCAGCCCCGTTTCCCCCTGCGCGGTGGAAGTCGGAAGACACGCGCTGCGTGCGTCGATGCGCGCGTCTTTCACGCGAGGGTCACTTTCCGTGTTTCGTTCGACGTGCAGGGCGTTCTGGAAGTTGCTCGACACGCTATGCGGGCGTAGCGCGCTGCGCAGGTCTCGCGGGGAAGCGCCGCTCGATTTTGAACGTGCGTCTGGGGGCTGCTGCGCTTGGCTGTTATGAGAAGAATCCGCTTCAGCGGGCAATTCCTTCCTGCTTCCTTTCTCCTCGGCCATCTGTGCCTCTCCCTATCTGCGTCTGGCCTCCCCCGCCCCGTTGCCGCCCGGGCGGTCCGAAGTTCGAGCCTCGAAGATAGATGTTCGATGCTTTTGTTGCATTCGGGGCCCCGCTTCGTCGCCGCGGCTGGACGCAGCTCGACGAACCAGTTCGTTTGGGTCCTGGGAGAGGGCCTGGGGGCCTTATTGTCCGGAGGAAAAATGATTATTCAGGCAGGCAATGCGTTGCCTTGGCCAGAAGATTCACGCGTGACATCTCGCAGAAAAGCACACGCCGATATGAAACGGCAGGCGGTTTTCATCGCCTCGGCGCGCGGGCGGGCTCGGAGTGGCGGGTGAGGAGGCTTCGGGGCGCCTGGGGCTTGGGGGGGCGGTTCGAGGCTCCCAGGGGCCTCGCGGGTCTTGTGGGAGGTTTCTTCGACCGTTTGGAGGGCTTCGCGGTCCGTCCAGAGGCCGAAGTGGGCCGATTTCAAGGCTGCCCGGGACCCATCTTGGGCCATCCTGCTTTCGAAAGCGCGGGCCCGTGGCATCCTGCGAGGGGTCGCGGCCGCTGTAGCGCGGCTCCTTTGCGTTCTGAGAGGAACAGGTCTGGCGGGGCGGGGGGTGGGGGCGCTCGCGGCGGCGCGCTGGTCGGCGGGGCGGGGCTGTTAGAATGGTGCAGAAGCTTCATCGTTCATCGAACAGCTGACTGACATGCCAGTGCCCCCGCGCGACGCAGGCGCGGCGGCGGACGCGAAGTGGGCCCTGCGCGTCGCGCGCGCGGGGGCAGCCCTGGAGATCGCCGGCCCCTTGCGGGAGAGTGGTCGAAACGATTGGAGTTCTTTGGCCAACGATGGGAGAGGTTTGGCCGACGCCTTCCCAGAGCTCGTCAATCTGTAGTTTTGCAGCTATTTCTCTTTAGTCCGATCTGTTGCAGGCATGCGTCGGAGATTCGCCGCCCCTGGGCGTTCTCGCGACGGCGCGCGCGCAGGGGCGCCCCCGCGATTCCGACGCTCGCGCGCGAGAGGCCCACGCGGCGGCGCGCCGCGAATCTGTTGACGCGCCGAGGGTGTTGAGGAATCCGCAAGAGCGCGAGTGCAGGCTTCGTTTTTTGTGTTGTTTTGGTTTGTTGTTCACGTTGCTGTCGCGAAGCCATGTGTCATTTGTTTTCGGCGCACTCGATTTCGAAATTCTGGCGAGAGCGAAGTGCTTGAAGGATTTCGGCACGCGCGCGCGACGACGCGCGCGCACTTCGTCCTGGCTTTTTGTTGCGAGGGGTTTTTGACAACCGATGAGCGCTGATGCTCGAGTGTGCGCGCGTATTTTTTTGGCGGAGGACGAGGGGGGATGCCAGTTTAGTTGGGATGGTTCAAGTTCATGTTTAGGATGGGCGATGGGGCAGAATCGGCTGCACATTACAATGCGAAAAGGGGTGCCGCTAATTCCGGGGGGGGGGGGGGCGATTAGATCCGAGAGTGCATGTGGCGGAACCGACGCGTGGCATTGCAGGATATGTGGCGCAAGCTACGTAGTGCAATAAATGGTCTGCCCAAATCCGTGGTGCAATAGATGTTGTGCCGTTGATTTTAACAAACGAGTTGGCAGATTCCACGCTTTTGCAAATGCCCCGCCCGCCCACCCGAAACTTGGTTTGCAAAACCACGTGGCGGCGGCGATTGCGATGAGTGCGTGGCGTTGGCTGTTGCATCTCTGCGGCCGCACTAGCCCGCGCATGCTCGCGCGCGCAGCTGTCGGCCTGCGTGGCGCGGCCGCCGTGGCGCTGGGCGCTGGGCGATCCCCAGCTGGCACTTCAGTGCGAGTCGGTGTGGCTTGGGCGGGAGCGGTATCGTGGCGACGCCGACAACGGCAGACGCGATTTCGACAGTAGCGATGGCGACGGAGGTGGCGATGACGACAGCCAGGCCAATGTCGGCGCCGACGTTGATCGCGCCCGCCGACGCCAATGACGATGTCCTAGAGTCGGCGCTGAAGGTTTTGAAGGAGTCCGACATGCGCGCGCGGCCGATGCGCGCGATTGTCGCGCGTTGTTTCATTTGACGCGGATCGTGCCCCCCACCAGCTCGTGCGCAAGGGTGTTCGAATTAACTCGAGATGCGGCGCGAGAGGCCCAGCTGGCAGAATTAGATGAACACGCTGGGCGCGGGATTTTTGTTGACGTTGCAGAAGCGGTTGCTGTTGTTTTGTGTTTTCGGCGCACTCGATGTTGACGTCTACGACGCCTCAGGTTTTTTTTTTTTCTTTCAATTGTTCCGGCACGCGCGCGCACGTCGACGCGCGCGCGTTTTTCGTCCCATTCTGCCGCATGGGATCATGGCGACAGCACGCGCGCAAGTGCGCTCGACCAATCTCGACGCGCGCGCGAGGCCAATGCGGAAGAATCTTCTGAACATGTTGAACAATAGATGGCTGTCTGGGCGCATTTTTTTCATTTTAAACTTGTTGCAAAGCCATGTGTTCTTATGCGCGTGTTCGTGGCGCTCGATTTCGAAATCCTGGCGAAGCCGAAGGGTTTTGCAATGATGTTGGCATGCGCGCGCCGATGCGCGCGAGTACAATTCGTTTTATGTTCCAGGAGGCTATTGTACAGTAGTGGTGTTTGATGCGCGAGAGTGTGCGCATATGATTTTCTGCAGAGGATGGCGGGGGGTGTCGATGCGGGTTGGGCTGGGGTGGTATTGGTGACATGGATAAGGGTCAGAATCATATGCAAGTTACATGCCGCGATGGGGGGGCCGTTAACTCTGGCCTCGGGAAGGGGGTCGAATATGTCCGTATGTTTTGGCTGACTGTTACAAGCCAATTGGCAGATTCCATGGATTTGCAAACGTCCCACCCACACACCCACCCGCAACTTGGTTTGCAAAACGCATTCGGCGGCTATTGCGATTAGTGCTCGGCGTTGGTTGGTGCATCTGTGCGGCCGCGCTTGCCCGCACATGGTCGCGCGCGCAGCGGGCAGCTAGTTTGGCGCGACCGACGCGGCCGCGGTGGCGCTGGCCGCCGGGTTTCTACCCAGGTGGCACGTCAGCACGAGTCGGTGACTTGGGCGGGCGCGGTATCATGGCGTCGCCGACATCAGTAGACGTGATTATAGGAGTAATTACCGCGTTCGAATGTGACGATGACGACGGCCATGCCAATGGCGGCGCCGATGTTGTTCACACCCGCCGATACCAATGACGATGTATTCGCGTCGGCGATGAACGTTTTTTGGAGGCGATCGACATGTGCGCGCGGCTGGCGCGCGCGATTGTTCCGCGTTGTTTCATTTGTCACGGATCGTGCCCCCCGACCAGCTCGCGCGCAAGGGCGTTCGAATGAGCTTGGCATGCGGCGCGAGAGGCCTGGCTGGCAGAAATGCACGCGCAGGTTGGAAAACGATTGGTTTCCTTAACAATAAGATCCCGCAAGAGCGTGAGCGCTGGATCTTTTTGAAATGACGTTGCAGAATCATTTGTTGTTGTTTATGTTTTCGGGGCACTCGATGTTGTTATTTTTACGACACCTCAGGTTTCCCAATCGCTTCGGAATACGCGCGCGACGACGCGCACGTGCGCACTTCGTCCCGCTTTTGCAAAGGACTCTTGCGCTAGCACGCGAACGAAGGCGTTCGAACGATTTCGACACATGCTCGAGAGATGCCAATTCTAGAATTCGCAAATGCTCGGGCGCAAACCTGCTGTTTGCGTATCACTGTTGCGAACCATGTGTTCTTATATGTGTTCGCGACACTCAACATAGCTGCCACACCGCAAACCCGGCCCAGACGACGGGCGGCGACGAGACGGCGACAGGGCGGCGACGGCGACAACATGGCCGCCAGAGCGGCGGGCAAACCCAGACGACGGGTGACGACGAGGCGGCGACGGAGCTGCGACGGTGGCAGCATAGCCGCCAGACCGTCATTTTTTTTGGACCAGAAGTAAGAATCCTGAAGTGCAGGCACTTTTGGGGAAACTTTTTGGGATACCATATAAATTCAGTGTTTCTCCTCACCACCGTGTAGCCGAAAACAATAGCACGAGAGAAGGGGAAGGAAGGCCGTACGCATCGCCTGCGCACCCATTTCTGCAATGAACGGCCCACGGACGTGAGCTCAAACGCATGCGCAGTAAAATGCGCGAGCGACAGAAGGGCATCGGTATCGCTACATCTTTAAACTTTCGGAACTGCGCGCGGATATTTTGGATCGGCGCTGGATTTCTTCCCAGCCCGGCGTGCGGAACACGCCATGGGCGCCGCCGAAGGCGCCGCCAGAAGGCCCAGCGCCGACCAAAGAACCCGCGCGGAGCTCCGAAAGTTCATGATTCCGACTGCCCTTCTAGCTGGGGAAACCATCAGGTACCGACACCGCTGCTCCCCAGACCTTTCCCAGGATGCAACCTGACCAGAATTGCGCGAAGAACCGAGCAGTGGCGACGAGGGCTCTTGAGGACGAGCAGCAGCGTCGGCATATGGCACATTCCTCCTCTGAGGAGCACCTGGGCATCGGTTCGTCGGCTCGCGTCACCGACGCTGGCCTGCGCGCGCTGGCCTCCCTGCCGCGCCTCCGGCGCCTCAGCGCCCACCAGCTGCGCGGCGTCAGCGCCGAAGGGCTCATGGCGCTCCTTGTGGCGGCGCCCGCGCTGCGGGAAGTGGACGCGGAGGGCTGCAGGATTCGGCTGCGGGCAAGAGTGACCCTTCGCGGTGGTGTCCGTTGGTGCGGGCTTACAGGGGCCCCTTCAGGGCTGGCCTGGGCGCTTGGATTTGGCCCCTCCGCGGCCACAGAATGCCGCGCACCGAAAATCACTGTTGTGTACGGCCATTATTGCGCGTAGCCGAAGGCTCGTGGGCGCCGCAGATGGCCCGGCGGAGCTCGCGCTTGGGGAGGCGCTGGCGCAGAGGCCGTACTACGGGGCTCAAAAATATACACCACCACCTCCCTCACCCCTCACTCACAGGAAAGCGGAGAGGAGGAGGAGGAGGAGGAGGGTAGCGGATGGTGAAGGAATCGACGTGGTGGTGGTGGTGGTGGTGGTGGTGGTGGTGGTGGTGGTGGTGGTGGTGGTGGTGGTGGTGGTGGTTCCGGTGGTGGTGGTGGTGGTTCCGGTGGTGGTGGTGGTGGTGTACATTCTTGGGGCCCGCGCGTACGACTACGACCTCTCAGACGGCGAGTCGGAGAGCGATGGCGACGCGGCGGAGCCTCTCGGCGGCGGCCGCGGGCAGGGCGGCGCGAGGCCCGCGGCGGCCGCGGCGCGGCCGCGGAGCGCGGCGGGCCCGTCGGGGTGAGGCGTCGAGCGCCGCCGACGGCGGCGCCCGCACGCCCCTGCCGCGGGGCCCGCCGCTGCCGCTACCGCCAAACCCGTCGCGGCCGCGGCGGCGCCCTGGCGCCGAGGGATCGCTCTGCTTCGACGAGGAACAAGCGCTGCACAGTGGGGGCCCATGCCAAGAAGCACCCCGCTTGCCTCCAGGGTGCCCCTGGGGCTCTTAGGTTTCGATGGTTTTGCCATGGAGAGCAGGGCGTTCCCACACCAAAAGTCAATGGAGGTCCTGGGGTCTCAGGGTTGGGTTTCTTGTGGAAGGTTTCTTGTGGACTGGCCTCCACTGCAACATAAACTTTCAGAGCCCCACGCGGATTTCTTGGATCTGCGCTGGGCCCCCCTGGCGGCGCTTCCGGCGCCGCCCTTGGCGCGCTCCGCGCCAGGGAGGGGGTGCCCAGCGCCGATCCGAGAAATCCGCGCGGACCTCCGAATGTTTATATGTATGCCGCTTTTGACTCTTCCTCTGCTTGCCCTCAGTTGTCAAGGAGGGAAAAACCACCCGGATCCGATAATAGGCGTTTACTAAACGGCCTTGGACGTTTACTAAACAGCCCTGCCCTGTTCGATTCCTTCTTTGGGTGCGTTTACTAAACGGCCTCGCTTGTCGGGTTGGTTATTGTGGGGGTGGATGCTGTTGCCCTCGAAGTTGGGCCCCCCTCTGTCGCCCTCTCCCCCGTCCGCCCTCTCTTCGGTGTCCTCCGCCCCCTCCTTCTCCCCCCCCCTTCTCGTCGTCCTTCCCGCTCCTCCTCCGCCCCCGCCCTCCCCCTCCTCCTACTCGCCCCCCGCCCTGGGGAGGGCCGTGCGCTGGTGGGGAGCCCGGGGCCAGGTCTTCGACGGGGCCGCTGTGACGTTGTTGAGGTGGTCTCGGATCTTCTCGGGTGCATGCCCTGATTGAGCCTCGGGGTTCACTAACAAGCCCAAATCCAGCCTTCGTCCTTCTCCTCCTCCTTCTCCTCCTCCTTCGCCCCTTCTCTCCAGGCTCACAGTGGCCCGTGAGGAAGGTGTAATCGGGCGGGAGGCCGCTTTCCGTGGGTCCGCCTGCCCGTGTCCTAGACGGTTGGGTTGCCGTCGCCGCGCCGTTGACGTCGGCGGATTCCGGCGAGCTGCATGCCGCATCCTTCTCCCCCACGCCCTATACGAAGGCTGGCACGGAGAACGTCCCTCTGAGTTTCACTCGTCCGCCCTTCCCTTCTCCTCCCGCCCCCTCCTCCCCCGCCACCCCCTCCTCCACTCCTTTTCCTCTCCCTCCCCCCTCCTCTTCTCCCTCCCCCATCCCCCTCCAGCCCGTGGAGCTCTGCACAATTGCATTCAGGGTTAGGTAGCCGGGGCGATAGCGGCCCATTCTTCTCTCATTTTGTTACTTGCCTTTTGTCCTCTATCTTCCTTTACTGGTTCTGCTGCTTTTCTCGCCCTCGCCAAGTCCACCTCTTGATTTGGCTGAGCGGGGGTCAGAGTTTCCCTTTATGCTGTTGTCGAGGTCCCGACCTCCAGGACAAAGTCCATCGGCAATGCTGGCGGTCATGCGCGCACGTCAATCGTGCACACAAGAGGCACATACCTCCAGGACGCAGTCTGGCGGCAGTGCCCGCGGTTCTGCGCACAGTCATTTTCTCTGTCCACATTCTCCCGTGTGTTGCGCGTTCTCCCTTTCTTCCTTTTCTGCCCTGCGCCCGCCCCACCCAGCCTTCATCCATTCTCCCTCGTTTTGCTTCCCCTCCCTTTCTCTATTCTCTCCAAGCTTGTACCCTCTCCTACGCGAGTGGGGAACTCGCGGGAGTGAGCGCAGATGAGAGGAACGTCTGTGTGCGCTCGTTACTCGCCTGGAAATTTGAGCCAAACAGTGACCGACACGATCGGTTGCACCAAGAATGCCGCCAGGTGCACAATCCTAAGGTGTGGAATACATCTTTTCCGCGCGCTGCTGCGCCAATTTGGGGGGATGATTTGTCAACGTCGATCCCCGCTCATTGTCTTGTGCTCTATATTCCCCAATCAGTGCTTGCACTGAAGGGGTCCTCGCGGATGCTGAAGGATTTGGCGAAAGTGCCCCGCCGATTTTGGTCGCACGCTGGGTTCCCGGGTCCCCAGGTTCCCGGTTCCGGGTTCCGGGTTCCCGGTTCCCGGTTCCCGGTGTCGGGCCGATTTCGGGGGGCGGCGAGGTTCTCGGGTTCCCTGGTTTTTGGTCGATTTTCTTATCGATCGGTCTCACCATCGATCTCATTACCGATCTCACCATCGGTCTCACAATCGATCTCACAAATCTCACAAAAATTATCCCGGCAAAGCAACCTAACAGCGATGTGTAGGAGCATATCTGGAAGCATTCCCCTCAAGATTCAGATGAGAATCCAGTTGTAGAATTCTGCTGTTCTCGCAGTCGTAGTCGCATTCGCGATGACAGTCGCAGTGGCAACGGCAGTCACAGTCGCAGCCTCAGCCTCAGCCTGCCTCAGCCTCAGCCTCAGCCTGCCTCAGCCTCAGCCTGCCTCAGCCTCAGCCTCAGCCTGCTTCAGCCTCAGCCTCAGTCTGCCTTCAGCCTCGGCCTCAGCCTCAGCCTGCCTCAGCCTCAGCCTGCATCAGCCTCAGCCTCAGCCTCAGCCTGCCTCAGCATCAGCCTGCCTCAGCCTCAGCCTCAGCCTGCCTCAGCCTCAGCCTCAGCCTGCTTCAGCCTCAGCCTCAGTCTGCCTTCAGCCTCGGCCTCAGCCTCAGCCTGCCTCATCCTCAGCCTGCCTCAGCCTCAGCATCAGCCTGCCTCAGCATTCAAAATGTGGCCCAGGAATGGAGTTCTGGGAACTCGAAGAACACGAAGTGGCCTACAGTTGGCTCCGGGCATTCAAAATCATGCCCAGGAATGGAGTTCTGGGAACTCGAAGAGCACGAAGTGGCCTACAGTTGGGCATCCAAAATGCGGCCCGAAGTCGAAGAACACGAAGTGGCCTACAGTTGGCTCCGGGCATCCAAAATGTGGCCCGGGAATGGAGTTCTGGGAACTCGAAGAGCACGAAGTGGTGACAGTTGGCTCCGGTTATTCAAAATGTGGCCCGGGAATGGAGTTCTGGGAGGTCGAAGAGCACGAAGTGTGTGACTGTTGGCTTAAAACGAGCCCGGCTCTGTTCCCGGTTCTTTTCCCCGGCACCCGCCCAGACCCCCCTGTGGAGTCATCAGATGCTCTCTTTTGAGTCCACGAGAAACCTATCAGCAAAAGCTGTTAGGTAATTATCCCGGCAAAGCAACCTAACAGCGATGTGTAGAAGCATATCTGAAAGCATTCCCCTTAAGATTCAGATGAAAATCCAGTTGTAGAATTCTGCTGTTCTCGCAGTCGTAGTCGCATTCGCGATGACAGTCGCAGCGGCAACGGCAGTCGCAGTCACAGCCTCAGCCTCAGCCTGCCTCAGCCTCAGCCTCAGCCTGCCTCAGCCTCAGCCTGCCTCAGCCTCAGCCTCAGCCTGCTTCAGCCTCAGCCTCAGTTTGCCTTCAGCCTCGGCCTCAGCCTCAGCCTGCCTCAGCCTCAGCCTGCATCAGCCTCAGCCTCAGCCTCAGCCTGCCTCAGCATCAGCCTGCCTCAGCCTCAGCCTCAGCCTGCCTCAGCCTCAGCCTCAGTCTGCTTCAGCCTCAGCCTCAGTCTGCCTTCAGCCTCGGCCTCAGCCTCAGCCTGCCTCAGCCTCAGCCTGCCTCGGCCGCAGCATCAGCCTGCCTCAGCATTCAAAATGTGGCCCAGGAATGGAGTTCTGGGAACTAGAAGAACACGAAGTGGCCTACAGTTGGCTCCGGGCATTCAAAATCATGCCCAGGAATGGAGTTCTGGGAACTTGAAGAGCCCGAAGTGGCCTACAGTTGGCTCCGGGCATCCAAAATGTGGCCCGGGAATGGAGTTCTGGGAAATCGAAGAACACGAAGTGGCCTATACAGTGGGCTTTGGGCATCCAAAATGTGGCCCGGGAGTGGAGTTCTGGGAACTCGAAGAGCACGAAGTGGCAGTTGGCTCCGGGCACTCAAAATGTAGCCCGGGAATGGAGTTCTGGGAGGTCGAAGAGCACGAAGTGGCCTATACAATCCAAAATGTGCCCGAAGAGGAATGGAGTTCTGGGAAATCGAAGAGCACGAAGCCTGTCAGCCTCAGCCTGCCTCAGCCTCAGCCTCAAGCCTCAGCCTCAGTCAGCCTCAGCCTCGCCTCAGCCTCAGCCTGCCTCAGCCTCCTCAGCCTCAGCCTCAGCCTCAGCCTGCCTCAGCATCAGCCTGCCTCAGCCTCAGCCTCAGCCTGCCTCAGCCTCAGCCTCATCAGCCTCAGCCTCAGCCTTCAGCCTCAGCCTGCCTCAGCCTCAGCCTGCCTCGGCCGCAGCATCAGCCTGCCTCAGCATTCAAAATGTGGCCCAGGAATGGAGTTCTGGGAACTAGAAGAACACGAAGTGGCCTACAGTTGGCTCCGGGCATTCAAAATCTGCCCAGGAATGGAGTTCTGGGAAGAAGACACGAAGTGGCCTACAGTTGGCTCCGGGCATCCAAAATGTGGCCCGGGAATGGAGTTCTGGGAATCGAAGAGCACGAAGTGGCCTACAGTTGGCTCCGGGCATCCAAAATGTGGCCCGGGAATGGAGTTCTGGGAAATCGAAGAGCACGAAGTGGCCTACAGTTGGCTCCGGGCATCAAAATGTGGCCCGGGAATGGAGTTCTGGGAGGTCGAAGAGCACGAAGTGTGTGACTGTTGGCGAAAAGCGAGCCCGGCTCTGTTCCCGGTTCTCCAGAATGTGGCCCGGGAATGGAGTTCTGGGAGGTCGAAGAGCACGAAGTGTGTGACTGTTGGCGAAAAACGATTCCCGGTTCTCCTCCCCGGCACCCGCCCAGACCCCCTTGTGGAGTCATCTGCTGCTCTCTTTTGACCCTACTAGAAACCTATCAGCAAAAGCTGTTAGGTAACTATCTCACATCGCATGAGCGATCTCGCGATCGATCTCACTATCGATCTCATTGAAACGATTTCACTCTCGGTCTCACGATCGACTTTACACTCGTCCTCACTATCGATTCCACCATCGATTTCATTATCGATCTCACAATCGATCTCAAGATCCACAGTATCAATTTTCAAATCATCCACTGATTGGGTTTTCCCAGGTGTAATTTCTCCTTGGGCTATTTTCGCGCTCGATATACCGCATAGGGCTGCATTCACTACGCAGGCTCTGTAGGTTACCATCTTCCGACTGCCGCCGGCCTCAGGCAATGCCGGCTGTTTTGCGCACGCTTGCATTTTCATGTTGCATCCTCGCTTGTCCTGCTCCCTCTCCCTCGCCTCGTCCTTGTTCCCGTGTCAGTGTCCTTTTTTGTTTCCCCATCTGTGTGTTATCACGTGCTTCTTGCTGGCTGGCCAGGAATGAGGCGTCCTCCTCCAGGACACAGGCCTTTGGCGATACCGACGGTCCTGCGTAACTTTGTACACGCGAGAGGCATTTACTTCGAGGACACGGTCCAGCGGCCAGGCTGGCAATCCTGCGCGCGTATTCCACGTATTAGGCAGTCGCCTCCAGGACTCAGACTGCGGCAATGTTGGCGGTCCAGCGAACACGCGCCATGTGCATACATTTACACGTTCGCACGAGCAGTTCCTCATCCGTAGTGTGTCCCCAAAGAGGTGCGACATCAAACACACAGCCTGGCAGCAATGCCGGCTGTCCTGCGTGCATGGCCACCGCACGTTCGCGCGAATACCAGTGTTCACCCATTTGCTCATATATTTCTTTGCAGGCGTGGCCCCCTTTCTGGGCCTTGTTTCGATTTCCCGCACCCGTGACGCCCCCGAACCTCATTCCCGCGGTGCGTCCCGGTTGAGTGCGGGAGGTCTTTCGCCCTGGCCCTCCCAATTGAGTATCGACCTCCAGGACACAGTTCGGCGACATTGCCAGTGGTCCTGCATTTTTTGTCACACCTGCGCACGTGTTATATGTTTACGCGCACACGACCCCGTAAGTGAACCAGTACCGACCAGCCGCCGGAGGCGATTTCATTTGAGTCGTAGACTGTTCCTCGCCTCCTACACTCCGTGCTATGCGAAAGTAAGTTCTCCCTTCCTGGGAGCAGATCTTTCTTGTCTCCACGGCCAGAGTACAGTTGATATCTGTGGGCACGCAGGCAACCCATGCCCATACATGTTCGAATGGGGCCGTCCCCAGCCCTGCATCTGAGACTGGCTATGTCATTTCGCGCTTCCCTCCGATCGCCGTCCTCGCGCATGATGTCAGTCCCTCCACCTCTCCACCCGCATTCGTGCCATCTGATTCCACTTCGCGCCGCTCGCACCTGCGGCCCACAGAGCTGCCTTGCTGGAGCGAGAGTACCGTCTCCCGAATTCCACCGATGCCTGGTCCAACTCCTATCCCGATCGTTAATGCCGCGAGCCGACATACAGTTCAAGCGTCCGAAACCTGGGTGCCAAGCAAGGAACAAAAACGTTCGCGACCGTATCTTTGTCACCTTGCCATGCATCAGCGCCTCCTTCGCGACCCGACCTTGCGCAAGGTTTGACTTCGCGCGCTCCACCTAATCTTTCCCACTGGAGCCCACTTTGTACAGCTTGCATCTCTTGCCCCCCCACTTATAGGCGGACAGAAGGTACGAGGAGTCAGGGGAGGATAATGAGGGCGGGGATATGGGGACTTCTCTCCTCACCTCCTCTATATTGCCCTGGCCCTCCAAGTATAAGATCTGGGAGGGCATTCCGTGATCGATGAATGTACTGATCGCGTCTATTTGGTGGCCGCGTGGCTCAGGCTCACAGCAGACATTTTAGGCTTGTTGCTAATGCCAGGTGCTTGTGCACCGGCCTTTGTTGGTGGTGCCCAGTACCGGGGGGGGGGGGGGGGGCAAAACATAGATTTGCGTAAATTTGTCCAGGAATTTGTGCAGTCAGGCTGCATAAACCTTAACGCGAAGTTGCGTAAATATGTCCCGACATTTACTTCCCCAATGCACGAGCCATGACTCGAGCAACGATAATTTTACCAGTTTCGACGTCAAGCAGATGTCCCGAGGATGGGCTGGCATCTCCCAGAATCGCTGCTGACTTCTGTGCTTCATGCTGATGCTATGCCCACGCTCCCCTGTCTCACGTTTCCTGGCCAGCCCGCACGTTGACTCGTTATTGTTCCCTTCCCAGCAGAGGCACACCACCCCACCAGCCTCAGCCTCATCTGTCTCCTCTCCACCTTGCGCAGCATGCCCATCCTGCCCACTCTATGTCCTATCACGCCCTTCGCGTTCCCTATGTCTTCACCCTCCCGTTCGCCATTCGCGCGCATCATGTCCACCCCCCTTTCCCCTTCCCTCGCACCCTGGTCACCTGTCCATCTTGCATCAATTGCACATCCTGCCCTCTCCCAGCCCCTGGGGTCCTGATCTGCTCGGTTTCGTCGGCGTCCAGGGTCCACTGGGCCGCAGAAGCCGCTTTCTGAGGCGCGAGTGACCCCAGCCACCCAGTTGTTGGCGACTCGTATTGGTACTGCGCAGGTCCACATGGGAGGTGGCTGCGCCATCAGTCCTTCGCCTCCCCTTGCATCTAGCTATACTCCCGGGCGCATCTTCTCCCCCGTTTCCCTGCTCCGCCCTCCGCCCCCTCCTTGGCCCCCCACCCCACCCCTCTTCCTCGACTCGCCCTGGGAGTCATGCAGGCGATCGCGCTTCGTGGAGGTGGAGGGTGATCAGGACGACGACTTGGATGAGAGCAGGGCGAAGATGGAAAACGGAGAAGGAGTGGTGAGGAGGGAGGGCTTGGGGGCAGGGGGGAGGGACGGCGGGACGGAGGGAGGGAGGGAGTGGCGGAGGAGGGAGAGGAAGATGAAGAGGAGGAGGAGGAGGAGGTGGAAGGGGGATGGGGAGGAGGAGGAAGAGGAGGCGGAGGAGGAGGAAGAGGAATAGGAGGAAGAGGAGGAGTGTGAGGAGTGCGTGGGAAATGTGAGGGTTGAGGTGAGTGGGGGGCGGAGAGGGAGTAGCGGGAGGATCGGATACGGCGGCGATGACGATGACAATGCCGAAGACGATGCCGACGACAAACGCTGTAGCCAATGGGATACATGACGTGATGATGGCGAAACCGTTGTGATGATGATTGTGGTGTTGATGGAGATGAGGATGTTGATGCCGATCTCACCAACGCGACGAGCTACCTGCGCCCGAGAAAGTTAGCCTCTCAGCGTCCCTTCCCGGTGGGACTTCGAGGATTAGGGGCGGATGAAATTCACGACGCTGCAAGAAGGACCTATGTGGGCTCAGGACGGGCTTTGGATTTCGGGCCGTTCTTCAGATCTACTTCGGGGGGCCCATTCGGGGCTTCGTGGCCGAGGTTAGGCGTGGCCAGAAAAAGCCATTCGTTCCTTATCCAATCTTCTTGAGGGAGCGGGGCGAAAACGACGACGACGCCGACGGCGGCGGCGTCGGCGGCGGCGGCGACGCCGGCGGCGGCGGCGACGGCGGCACCGACGGCGGGTGCAAGGGCCCGGCCCGGCGAGCGAGTGGCCGCTTGCGTTGCGTCTGCCCCCGCGCGCCGCGCGCGGCAGGCGAATGCCGACACCGCCGACCCGCGCTTCGGCGTGCGTCTCGGGCTGACTGTTGGGTTTCGGCGGCGGGGGGAAGCGGATCGGAACGGTGGAGATGGGAACGAACAAATGGTGGCGACGATGGATGGACAGGACCGCAGACGTTGTCGATATCAAACAGAAGGTCGCCAGCCCGACAGCGACAGAGCGCGTTCTGCAGGCGCCTGGAGGAGGGGGGGGTTCGGAACCGCGGCCGCCCCCCGGGGCCAGCGCTGGCGCCGGCGGCGGCCAGCGGCGGCGGCCGTCGGCGGCGGCGGGGGAGCGGCGACGACGACGACGACGACGACGACGAAGACCGACGACCACGGCGACGACGACGACGACGTCCACGCACACGACAATGTCTTCGGAGCATGCGTTCGCACATAAATGGCATGGTGTTCTCGAGGGAGCTCTCTTGCAGGTCGGTCTCGCCCCGCGAGGCTGTCGGAGGGAGATCCGGTGTCAGAGCAGGCGCAGGGTTGAAGGTCGTGGCCTGTCCCTTGACAAGGCTACTCAGAAGGTGTTTCTTGGAAGGCGTGGCACACATCTTCCACCTTTGAGGGGAGGTACTTGTTCTGAATTTTTGACGCTTCGCGTAGCCCCACAATTGTTTTCCTTTGGCTG
Source organism: Prorocentrum cordatum (assembly GCA_963575745.1). Lineage (NCBI taxonomy): Eukaryota > Dinophyceae > Prorocentrales > Prorocentraceae > Prorocentrum > Prorocentrum cordatum. The sequence continues at coordinate 32,450 of CAUYUJ010012614.1, read as the reverse complement.
CGGCCACCCTGGTGCCCACGCAGTTGGCCGGGGTTCGGACTCATGCCTTAATTCTACGGAGTTGACCCTGGTCGTCGTTTATCCCGACTTCCTGGTGCTTCCGACGCCCTGCATACTTGCACGCTGGCAGTTCGACTCAGTTTCAGTCACCCCTGCCACCCGCCCGCCGCTGGGCCGCCGCGTGAGGCCTCGGCTTGCTGCGTTAGACGTGGCCTGTTCGCGCTGCCTTTGCTTGATTCGTCCCTGCGTAGCCCGCTTTGACCTGACTCGCCGCCGGCGCGCTCGCCCGCGGCCGCTGAAAAAAGTAGCCCCACAAAACTTCGCTTCCGGTCCACTTAGGTGCCGCTTAGGCCTCCGGTTTGCCGGCGCGTTAGGCAATTAGGTTCGCGCGTAGCCCGCCCGTCACGTTTGACGCCGCCTGCGCCTTCGCTTGCGGCTGCGACAAAAAAAGTAGCCCCACAAAACCATCCAGAAACGACGCCCAGGCAACAAGGTGATCAGGGACGCGTGGAATCAAAGAGGGGGACAGCCGAACCGGTCAAAGGAGGGACGAGGAGAAGGAGGAGGTTCGATGGATGTGCGGAAGAGGGAGTTGGGAGGACGATGATGAACAGGATGAATAGGGGGAGAAGGTCGAGTACGAGGAGGAGGAGGTGGAAGGAGGATCAGGAGGAGGCGGAGGACGAGCAAAAGAGTCAGAGGCATCATGAACGCCTCCTTGGAGCCTCTTGGGATATCTCTTGGGCGCTTCTCCGAGGCCTTCTGGGACGTCTTGGGTATCTCTCCGCGGTCCCGGGGGGCTCTTGGGGCATCTGCGGTGCCTGGGGGCGGGGCCTCTCGGGGCCACGTGGTATCCTCTTGGGAGCCTCTTTGGGCCCTGTTGGGGCCTCTTGGGCGCCATTTGGGGCATGTGGCAGGTTTTGAAAGACAGCGCTCGCTTGCTCAAACTATTGTGGCCTTGCCGGCGTCACGGCCTCCGAGCCCCAAGCGATTGCTGCCCGAAGCGGTGGTCGCATCAACGCAACGCTCGCCACGCTGCCGCTGCTAGCTGCGAGGTGCTCTCTCCATCTCGGGGGAGCAACTCGCAGGGACACTGCCCGTTGACTATCAGACCTGCGTCGAGGCGGCCTGGAGGAGAGACAGCACACCCAGCACAGAGCGTGCGGATCTGCCGGTCTGCAATGCAAATGCAGGATGGTGCGCACCTACAGTGGGGGCCCATGCCAAGAAACACCCTGCTTGCCTCCAGGGTGCCGTGGCTTTCTTGGGTTTCGATGGTTTTGCTGTGGAAAGCGTAACGTTCCCACACCAAAAATCAATTGACGTCCTGGGGTCTCAGAGTTGGATTTCTTGTGGAAGTTTTCTTGTGGACTGGCCTCCACTGTATTACACTCATGCACGTACAGATGCACACTCCTGCAAGCGCACGTTCGAGGTCGCGGCGCGCACCACCGCCAGCCCCCATCAACAGTGGGCGGCTCCTCATGTTCGGCATGTTGCTGCTGTTGCATCTCCTGGATGCTGCTCGATGTCTCGCTGCATCCTTACGGAACGGTCAGCGCGGTGGCATCTTACTTTGAATCTGCGGGAAAAGTTGGGCGACCGGGCTCGGGTGATCAGGAAGGTCAGCGCCGGCGAAAGAGAAGCATACAGACGTCGGGAGCCTTGAGACGGAGGTCAATGCAAACGGGGGTCAGCCAGGGCGCCAGATCCTGCAGGATCCTGCGAAGACCCCCTCTGGCTGACCGGGGTTAGCGAACCGCTCGTGGCCGCGAGGCGGCCGCGCGTATTGGCTGACCCGGGTTGGCGAGGATCAGCGTTGCAGCTTTTTCCTGCATTGCAGTTTTTGGTTTCCTGCTGACCCGGGTCTGGATTGACCCGGGTCAGAAGATCCCCGAAGACGATCGCAGAACAATATGTTATCTGCCAGGCTCCGCGGTGAAGCACTGGTATAGTGACTTGCCCGCCCGCCCGACCCGAATTGACCCGATAGGTTTCTCGAGCATGGATTCGATGCGTTTTTGAATGTCCAGCCCGCCCGACTTGGCCCGCCCGTTACGGTCCGCCCGACCCGGCCGGCCTTTAGGGTCCGCCCGCCCGACCCGACTCGCTTGTTAGGGCACGCCCGCCTGACCCGACCCGACCAGTTAGGATTATCTCGTGTCGACTCGATGCTTACTTACATCATACTGAAAATGCCCCGCCCGCTCCACCCGAACCGCGCGTTGGGGCGGCCTTGCCCGATCCGTCCCTTCCGCTAGGCTCGCGCACGCTAATTCGATGATCATTTTTGCTTGTATGTACCGCCCGCCCGACCCGACCCCCCGCGTGATTGTCGGCCGAGTCTGTCCTTCCCAGCCCCGCCCCTGGGACTGGCCGCCCGACCTGCGCGTCATGGCACGCCCACCCGACCCGACCCGCCCGTTATTGTGATCCGCCCGCCCGACCCGACCTGCCCGTTGGGGCTCGCGCGTGCCATCTCGATAATGCATCTTTCTCTCAAATTTAGTTGATGGCGTCAGCGTCGTCGTCGTCGTTGGCATTGTCTTGGTCTTCGTCGTCGTCGTCGCCATCGGTTTTCGTCGTCGTCGGTTTTCGCCGTCGTCGTCATAGCATTCGTTTTAGCATTTGTTGTATGTTTGAATATGTTTGGACTATTGTCTATGTGTCTTCCAACATCCGCCTGTATGGGGAACATGCCCGACCTAATCCTGGTCCTCATCCACCTCATCATGCTCCCCCGCCCCTCCTCTCTATTGGGAAGATGGCTACACATAGCCGGGCCAGCCTTTGGCGAAGCTGCACGCACACGGGGCCACATGTCTCGCTGTCACACTCTGCACGGCGCCGCACGCCCCGCACCTGAGACCAGCACTGTGTGTGTGTCCTCTGCCCAGCGAAGCGGGTGAGGGAGCCGACGCCGAGGCCTGCTTTTGCGCAGATCCTGGGACCTGCTAGACTCCTGGAACACCTTCGCGCTGTCCAGCGCGCTCACGGCATTGGCGAAGGTGCCACCATGGACCCAGACGGTTACGGGTTGGAGGGGTGGAGGAGGGGGGGGGACGAGCATCAGTAGCAGGAGGAGAGTTTGGGGAGGAGGATACATAATGTTTCTATACACGTATATCGAGATACATACATACCCGTACATATGTATATATATATATATCTATATTATATGAATACATATATATAGAGGAAGCACGAGCGATATACATTATATACATATAGATAGAGAGAGAGGGAGAGCGAGGAGGATTCGGAGGCAATGGGGGCAGAGGGGGAGGGGCACAGGCAGGATGAGGAGGATGTGTGCATGTGGATGAAGATGTTCAGGTGAATGATGAGAGGGAAGATGAAGAGATTAGGGTGGGGGCGGGTGAGGATGAATCGGAGCAGCTGGGGGTAGTAGGAGGTGGAGTGTGATGATGAATTTTGGGGCATACTACCAGACATTGTATTAAGTGCATTGGTGGGAGTTTCTAGGTACATGAGTGGGAGTATCGAGGATGCCTACGTCGAGTCTCTGCCATCCCCTGCCTTTTCAGAAGCGCCTATGTGGCCTAACGTTGTGGCCAGAGCTCGGCCAAGCTGTCGGACTATGTGCTCCCCCAGCCGTTGTGGAAACACTTCGGGGAACACGTGAATGATAAACAAGTGGCACGTGTGCCACTGCTCTTGCACAAAAAGGAAGGGGGAGGATAAGGAGGTGGAGGAGGAGGGGGGAAGAGGGGGCAAGACATCGCCCCTTGGGGCCCAGCAACGGCGCCCAAATCCCAGGTGGGGAGGGGGGGAGGTGGTGTGCGTCGCGAGGCGGAAGAAAGTGCTCGGAGCGGAGGGGGCATAGGACGGAGGTCCCACTGGGGCGCTGGGGGCGCGGAGACGATCGGGGGGGGAGGTGGTGTGCGTCGCGACGCGGAATAAAATTGTCGGGCCGGAGGGGCATTGGGCGGGGCTTGGGGCAGAGGGCCACGGGGCGGGGGTCCAACTGGGGCGCTGGGGACGGGGGGGGAGGTGGTGTGCGTCGCGACGCGGAATAAAATTGTCGGGGCGGAGGGGGCACGGGGCGGAGCCCCCACTGGGGCGCTGGGGACGCGGGGAGGGAGGTGGGGGAGGTGGTGTGCGTCGCGACGCGGAATAAAGCGTTCGTGGCGGAGGGGGCAGTGGGCGGGGCTCCCGCTGGGGCGCTGGGGACGCGGGGGGGCTCGGGGCAGAGAACCACGGCGCGGGGGTCCCACTCTGGCGCTGGGGACGCGGGGGGAGGGGGTGTGCGACGCAGAATAAAGCGTTCGTGGCGGAGGGGGCAGTGGGCGGGGCCCCCGCTGGGGCGCTGGGGACGCGGGGGGGCTCGGGGCAGATAGCCACGGCGCGGTGGTCCCACTCTGACGCTGGGGACGCGGGGGGGGGGTGCGACGCGGAATAAAGCGTTCGTGGCGGAGGGGGCAGTGGGCGGGACTCCCGCTGGGGCGCCGGGGACGCAGGGGGGCTCGGGGCAGAGAGCCACGGCGCGGTGGTCCCACTCTGGCGCTGGGGACGCGGGGGGGGAGGGGGTGTGTGCGACGCGGAATAAAGTGGTTGGGGTTCTAGACACCCTGTGCAAGATAAGAATACCAATAATAAATAATAATAATAATAATAATAAGAAGAAGAAGAAGAAGAAGAAGAGGAGGGTATCTAGAAACATGGAGGAGGAGGAGGAGGAGGAGGAGGAGGAGGAGGAGAAGGAATGTTCTTGGGAGCCTCTTGGGGCATTCTTGGGATTTCCTGGGAGATTCACGAGGGTCTCTTGAGGTCCTTTGAGGGCCTCCTGGGAGCCTCTTTGGCCGTCTTGGGGCGTTCCTGGCGCGTCAGACGCCGCTGGAAGCCGTCTCGGGGGCCACTCTGGGCCGTCCTGGGGCCTTTGTTGGGGGGCGCTTCGCGTCGTGGCGGCCATCTTGGGCGCCTTGCAGGTGTCTTGGGCCCTCTCGGGGCCGTCTTGGGGGACTCGTGGTTTTAAGTCGGGCATGTCCCTCGGCAGGAGGAGTCTTCCCAAATAGCCCCAACATAGTCAGGGGGTGATTGTTCGTGCTCCTCTGACTCTTTCTGTTTATTCCTGGGAAGGGCTCCGGCCCAGGGTTCTCTTTTAGAGGTTTTACCCCTGGCCTCGACGGTTGCAGGACCGTCGAATGTAATCTGCGAGAGATAACCAGGTCGAGTATGGCTGGCGAATTAAAATGCGATGATGTCCCGAGCGAGACGCTCGTGTTGCAGAAATGGTTGAGGATGTCTCGAGCGTAACGATCGTTTTGTGTTATAGATTGTCCTCTCCTGGGGGCCAGGGATCAGAGGATCTCTCAAGTGAAATACTTGTTTTCACGTGCCCAGGTCCTGAGGATGTCTCGAGCGAGACGCTTGGTTTCACGCGTCCAGGTTGCCCAGGCAGATGTCTAGCATGAGGAGTTGGTGAGGATGTCTCGAGCGAGGCGCCTGTTTTCGTGCGTCCAGGTCGCCCAGGCGGATGTGTAGAATGAGGATGTGTTGACGAAGTCTCGATCGAGACGCTTGTTTACACGTGTCCAGGTTGCCCAGGCGGATGTCTAGCATGAGGATGTGTTGAGAATGCATTAAGCGAAACGCTTGTTTTCACGTGTTCAGGTCGCTCAGGCACAGCACAGCCCTCGGCACTGTACATCAAGATCGATACACTCAGCATTGCAACTTGGCACGTTCCCTGGCACGTTCCGTGGCGCGTCCCGTGGCAAGTCCCCCTGGCACGTCGCGCGGCGCGTCCCCTGGCACGTCCATTGGCGCGTTCCGTAGCGCGTCCCCATGGCACGCCCCGCGGTGCGTCCCCATGGTACGTCCCCTGGCACGTCGCCTGGCGCGTCCCTTGGGACGTTCCGCGGCGCATCCTCCTGGCATGTCCCCTTGTCAATTAGCTTTGGGGCAGCTACTATGTGCTCAGGCAACTCGAGCTCAAGATCCAGATCAGTTCGGTCAGGACTCGGATGCAAAAGAGGACTCGATCCACAACGCTATAGAACACAATCGCGGCATGGCACATCGCAATGCAGCACGGCTCAGCACAGCACAGCCCTCGGCACGGTACATCAAGATCAATTCACTCAGCATTGCAACTTGGCACGTTCCGTGGCGCGTCCCGTGGCGAATCCCCCTAGCACGTCGCGTGGCGCGTCCCCTGGCACGTCCCGTGGCACGTCCATTGGCACATCCCGCGGTGCGTCCCCATGGCACGTCCCGCGGTGCGTCCCCGTGGCACGTCGCCTGGCGCGTCCCTTGGGACGTTCCGCGGCGCGTCCTCCTGGCATGTCCACTTGTCAAATTGCTCTGGGGCAGCTATTCTGTGCGCAGGCAGCTCGAGCTCAAGATCCAGATCAGTTGGGTCAGGACTCGAATGCAAATGAGGACTCGATCCACAACGCTACAGAGCACAATTGCGGCATGGCACATCGCAATTCAGCACGGTGCAGCACAGCACAGCCCTCGGCACGGTACATCACGATCGATACACTCAGCATTGCATGTGCCTGTCTGTCGCCCAATCAGGTGATTTTCAAACGTTGCCATGCCTTATTATTTCTATATGCCCAGGGGCCCCCCGGGCGCCGCGAAGACGGCCCAAGAAGGCTCCAAAAGGGCGGCCAGACGGCCCAAGATGGGTCCAGGAGGCGTTCAAGACGGCCCGAGAGGCCGTGGAGATATTCCAACGTGGCCAGAGAGGCCCCAAGAGTGGCGCAAGATGCTGCAAGAGAGCTCCAAGAGGCGCAAAGAGGAGGCCGAAACGGCGAAAAAAAAAGAAAATCCCTAGGGTTTTGAATGTTTTTGGCTTCTTCAGTTTTCCTGCTGAACATGCGTCGAAGAGAGCTTCGGAGGGTCCGAGACGGCCCTGGAGGTCCCCCAGAAGGGGCCAAATGAACCCAAGAGGGGTCCAAGACCCAGGAGGGCTTCTGGAGAGGTCCCAAACAGCATCCGGAGGTGTCCGTAAGTCTACCGTGCGAGGGCCTACTTGAGTTGAGGGCAAAATGGCCGCCAGCAGACGCCTGGCGCCAAGCCCGGGACCCGGGGCCGGCGGAATGAGCAGCCCGCGAGGAGGACCCCAGGAGGGGTTGCCAGGGCTCTGAGGAAAGAACTTGCGAGGAGTGCGTGGGCAAGGGGACTGAGGGGAAAGGATTCTTGCAGACCACGCGGTGGGGCGGCGGTTCGCTTCGCTCACTCCGCCTGCGCGTTCTTGACCTCTTGGAGGCCGTTTGGGGGCCTCTTGGATCCCCTTTTTGGGCCTCTTGGAGGTATTTCTAGAATCTTCTGGGGTGTCACAGGGGCCTCTTGGGGGTCTCTTGGGGCGTCTCGGGGGCCTCTTGGGGGCTTTTCGGGGGCCTCTTGGGGCCCCCAGGTGACCTCTCTGCGCCTAGAGCTCGACATGTCCGTTCGGGTCCCTCGTCTGGGCCCGCTCTTGGAGCCGTCTTGGAGCCTCTTCGGCCGTCTTGGACGCCTTTGGGGTTGGGGCCCTCTGGGGTCGTTTTGGGCGCTCTTGGAGGCCTCTTGGGCCGTGTTGGGGCGATTCTGGAAGCCTCTTGGGCCGTCCTGGAGCGCCGGTAAGCCGAACAGGCGAGAACGCCAAGAACTTTCAAAAACTATTGGGAAATAACTAATTTCTGCCTCTGTGGGCCCTCTTGGGAGGTCTCTTGGAGGTCTCTTGGAGGCCTCTTGGGGCATCTTGAAGGCGCTTTGGGCTCTCTGGAGGCCATCTTTGGCGTCTTGTGTCGCTCTTGGACCGTCTCGGACCACGTTGAGCTCTCTTGGAGGCCACTTGAAGCGCTCCTGGAGCGCTCGTGGGAGCCTGCTGGAAACTGGCCATGACCTCGCCGGGACCTGCCCGGGACCTTGCCGGGACCCGCCCGGGACCGGTCTGGGACCTTGCCGGGACTTGCCTTGGACCTTGCCGAGGTCTTTTCGTCCGGAAACCCCAGGGGCAGCCCCGCGCGCGCGAACTAAAAAAAATACTGTTGACCAGTTACCGGAGCTCTTAGCGCGCCCTTGGCACGTTGGGCCGGTGAACTTTTATTTTTTCATGCAAGCTCCGCCTGTAGGAGGACATGCCCGACCTAACTCTTGGTCCTTCTTGGGACCATCTTGGAGGCCTTTGGGGCGCTCTGGGGGCGATCTTTGGGACGTCTTGGGCCGTCTTGGGCCGTCGGGAGGCCGAACAGAAACACATGCCAAAATCCGTCAAAGACCGACGGACAATGATGTTGACCCCGTGGGGCCTTCCTGGAGGACCTCTTGAAAGCCTCTTGGGCCGTCTTGGAGGCCTCGTGGGAGCTTCTCGGGCCGTCTCGGGCCATCTTGAGACCATCTTAGGCAGTCTTGAGTGCATCCTGGGCCATTTTGGAGACATCTTCCAGCCATTTTGGTATCTCTCGGGGCCTTCTTGGCCGTCTTGGAGGCGTCCTGGGACCATCTTGGAGGCCATCTTGGCCGCGTTGGAGCCGTTGGGGTCAATGGAGACCGACATTTGGGAGCTCTCTGGGTGGCCGGCGGGTTGGGCCGAGACCCCATTGGGAGTTCTTTAGAAAAGAAGCTAAACTTTCCAGACATACGTACGGCAAGCCGTGCACCCCTGTGGCAAGACCACAGGGAGCGGCGGATCGAAGACCCCCTTCACCGCCGCCCGCTGTCGTTCAGGATGCGCCGAATTACGAGGCCAAGCGTGTGGGCAAAGTTAGGTCACGCTATTGGACCATGCGTTCCCCCAGCCATTGTAGAAGCCCTTCGGGGAACACGTCGGGGAGAAGGAGGAGTAGGAGGAGGAGGAGGAGGAGGAGGAGAGGAATGGAACAGGAAACAAAAGGGAGAAGGAGGAGGAGGAGGAGGAGGCCTCTTGGGAGCCTCTGGGGCCACTCTTGGGGCCTCATGGGAGCTTCCTGGGAGCTTCTTGGGAGGTTTCTTGGGGGCCTCCTTGGGCCTCTTGGGGGCCTTTTCGGGCTTCTTTGGGGGCCTATTTGGCTGTCTTACGGCATTCGTGGCCCGTCTGACGCTGTCGGAAGCCGTTTCGGATGTCTCTCTGCACCGACTTGGGGTCCTCTTGGGGCGTTTCAGGGCCGTCTTGGAGGCCATCGTAGGCGTCTTGGGGGTCTCGTGGGCCGTCTTGGGGCCCTCTTGGGGCCGTCTTGGAGGCTTCTTGAACCGTCGTGGGGTCATCTTGGAGGCCTTTGGGGCCATCTTGGGTCGATCTTTGGGGCCTCTGGGGGCGTCTCGAGCCCGTCGGAAGGCCAAACAGAAGTTTATACCCAGATCCTTCAACAATCGAAGACAAATCATTGAATGTGGCCTCTTCGGGCCTTCTGGAGGACCCCTTGGAGGCCTCTTGGGCCATATTCGGGGCCGCTTGGACGCTTCTGGGGCCGTCTTGGGCTATCTTGGATCATCTTGGGGGTATTCGAAGCACCTTGGAACCATCTTGGGGGCCGTGCTGGGGCTATATTGTGCTCTCTTGGGGCCATCTTGGCCGTCTCTGTGCCATCTTAGCCGTCTTCGAGGCCATCTGCAGGCCATCGTAATTAAGCGAAAAAGCAGACGAGACACGCACCCCGGCGCGCTGGACCGAAGCCCCAGAGGAGTTGCAAAAGAACCGAACACCATCAGAGACTCAGCACGCTGGGCACCCCTGTGGCGGCGGATCGAAGACGCCTACGGCGAATCACCGCCGCAACCTGCCTTTCTGGACGCGCCTATGTGGCCGAAAGTTGGGCTAGAGCTTGGTCAAACTATCGGACCATGTGTTCCCTGAATCGATTTGGAATCCCTTCGGGGAACACTTGGGGGAGGAAGAGGAAGAGCAGGAGAGGGAGGAACCAGAAGGAAGGAAGAGGAGGCCTCTTGGGAGCCTCTTGGGGCCTCTTGGGGTCTCATAGATGCTTGCTGGGAGCCTCTTGGAGGCCCCTTGGGAGATTAGTTGGGCCTATTGGGAGCTTTTGGAAGCTTCTTGGGGGCCTCTTTCGCCGTCTTAGGGCGCTTCTGGCCCGCCTGACGCCGTCGGAAGCCGTTTTTGGGAGCCTCTCTGAACCGACTTGGGGCCCTCTTGGGGCGTTTCAGGGCCGTCTTGGAGGCCATCTTGGGCGTCTTGGAGGCCGTTGGGGTCGTCTTGGGGCCCTCTTGAGGCCGTCTTGGGCGCCTCTTGGGACATAAGGCCATCCTGGAGGCCTCCTGTGCGATCTTGACTTTAAACGGAGAAGGTTAAAGGCGAGGTATAAATCGAGCATGTACCGCTGCCGTGCCTGGCTCAAGCCGGGCCCGGCCAGATATATGACTGTGCCTCACTGAGGCGCACGACTTGCATCAGAGATCGGAAAATACCTTTTCCATTGACGATGCCCATCCTATCCTTTACTCCAGATCCCATGCTTCGTCTCGCTCTCTTGCTCATGCGATATGAGCCAAAGCCTGGGATATGGCAGCGCTTAAAGCGTAACACATACCTAAGCTTACCAGCTTGTTTTCGACTTGGTAGCGGAGCTGGCTACACTCTCGTGTGGCTGGCTCTCGCTCTGATTCCTGTAATCCACGGCACAACTTGGTGGACTACTACTACGGTGGAATACCATGTTGCGCCGGCTCTGCGAGGAGCGGAGCCAGTCCGCGATCGAGCTAGCGGGGCAACCCGCGAACTCGAGACGCTCTCTCCTACTTCACTGCGCTACTTCACTCCCGACTTCCACCAGATGCCAATCGGCAACTCGATCGAGAACGTGGTCACCCTGCGGGGCTACCCGCAGCGGGGCCACCTGCATCCCGTGCCAGTCAGGCGCCTCACGGCTACTACGCCAGAGCCTGACAAACCACAGCCTAAACCAATCACCGAAGCCGAAATGCACATGCATTGGATCAAGATAACTATATTCGGCATTCTGTGGGTAATAATGGGATGTGCTGTGGGATACATGCGGCAGGGGATGGACGACACGCGTACTACTGGCCCTTCATGGGACCCTGCCGGTACTACGCCTTTTCGCGAATACGTTCGCGAAGTACATGCATGGTTAAACGTAACGAGTGGCAATATGACACCACCACAACAAGCTGCAGCACTACAACGAGGCCTTCAAGGTCTGGCTCGTCGTATCGCCATGCAGGTCCCCTCCCAGATCATCAATTATGGTGTAACTGTCAATGGACAGCCAACGGATGCAGTAACATATATACTGTACTTACTGAGCACCAAATTTGAAAATCTGGAAGATGAGCGCCAGCTCAACTCTGGCACTGCCCTTATCGACTTCCGCGTCGAAAGGGGCGAGCGAATCGACTCAGTATTAGCTCGATTCGAGATGGCCCGTGACGAGGCTAACTCTGTTGGCTTTGTCATCCCCAACTTTCAGATCCTAACGCTGATTCTCTTCAGAGCGTTAGGCGTTGGCGCGTCACGAGCCCAACACCTGCTTGAGCCCTTCAATCATCAGATGCCCCGAACACAAGCAGACTATGACAGGCTGCTGACCAGGATGAGGAACTACGGACATGTTGCCGAGCGCTCTCCTGGCAACATAGCGGGTATCTTCACAGGGCACCACTCACATGCAGGTGTCTACGCCACGACTGCGGGGTCACCCGCTGGTCCTGGCGAGCCAAATCCCTGGGCTGACCCAGCCGATATGCCCAACGAGGCCACTGCCCTTTTAGGGCAGACTGGCCAGGCATCGGCAGAGGCAGCTGAGGCGAACGCCTGGTCGAACTACTCGCCAGGCGCCGCCTACACTGCAAGCCCGCCCTCGGGCACAACCCTCTGGGGCCAAGCGGAGTCATCCGCTCAAGGGTCTCAGCCACCCTCACCGTTTGAATCTGGCACTGACACGGATACCTCATCTGACGATGAGCACAATGGCATAGTCTCTGCTGGTAATGACTACCCAGCGGATGACACTCACCTCTCTGAACAACAAAGAGCGGAAGCCGCCTTTATGGCTTATCGCAAATCAAAACGCCGTTGGAGGCGCTTTATGAAGAAACCAGTCAGAAAGGTGAGACGTGCAGTACGCCGACATTTCAAACGATTTGGAAAGGGTCGTGGCAAAGGGGGTCGCAGACGCCGTATGCATGGTAGGGGTATTACTGCTTTCCTCACGTCCTTAACTGATATGGCTTTTGAAGAAGTTCTTATCGGAGGCAAAGGTCGGGGTCACAGGCGGACCTCCGGTAAGGGAAAAGGGCGGAGGGGCAACCCTAGGGACGCTTCTGGCAATACTATGAAGTGTCATACATGCGGTAGCACAGAGCATTTGCGCGATCAATGCCCGAAGGGGAAAGGAAAGGGATCCGTACATTTGGCTCAAAATTCTTTTATGGATGACATAGATTACATTGACTACGAGTTTTACGTCAATCCAGAAGCGGCTCCCGCCGCGGGCTCCTCCACGTATTACGTGATGGCCCGCTACGCTGAAGCAACTGTAGCCCTGGAAGACTACGCAGTGACCCTCTTCGACGAGTTCCACGGCTGGGACGAGGTCGACGAGGTCGCGTACAATGCTTGGTTCGGTCTTCCAGCGGGGCCACCCGCCGGCGACGAGGTCTCCGAAGCCGAGACCGTCCCGGCAACAGAGGAAGAACTCACCGCCGTGCTGGCCCCGCAAGTGATTGGCATGCCGTTGCTGCCAAATCCTTCGTGGGCTGGTTCGGAGGCGGGAGACGCCGATGACGAAATGCGGGGCCATCCCGCGTATTCCGACTCCGAAGAAGCCGAAGAAGATTATAAGGACATGCTCCAAGAGCAGGTCTCAGAAGCAATCCGACTCCTGAGTGCGCCAGCACATCAGCAGATAACCATGAACGAACTGCTGTCACACCCAGGAGTTGCACGTCTACGTCCATACTTGGACTCGGACATGTCAGCATCTCAGATGCTGACAGCACTCCAAGCTCTAGCGGGGACACCCGCCGAAGAGACGCCAGACGCAACAGCGGGGCCACCCGCTTGGTCTATGGATGTATTCATGCAAGGTTGTGATCAAATGGACATTAACGACCTCACGATGGAGCAGTTAAACGACATCGGGTACTTCAGAAGCCCGTATCAAAACGTGTTCATGGTCCAGGACAGCTCAGAGGACTCGGAGGACATGCGTTACGCCAAGAAGGACAGACGACCGTCGCCTCCCCGAGACTCAGAGCATGACGATCAAAGGCCAATGGCACGCGGTAGTGCGTCAGCGGGGCCAGCCCGCAGAAGGAGCCGTTCAGCTCCCAGACGCCCTACACATGATGAATCGGGCTATCCATTCAGTACTGAGCACTCCGTCGGAGTATCCGCTCAGCATGTGCCGGATTGGTACATCAAATGGTACCCCGGCTACTCGATGGACACGCTTCGCCACTGGTATTCTAAGGAGTATTGCACAAAAAGGGACGAAACTGGCGCGATAATACGTACCAATGGTGGCAAGACCAAGACGCCAGAGGCTTGGGACAAAAGGGCTAAGAAACAGGAGATCATCAACGATCGCAGGACATACAGGAAACAAGTATGTCAGTGCGAGCCCTTCAAAGGTCACATGCGCAGGTGTCCGATGGACTGCCCCTCCAGGAGCCCTCATCACGGTGAGACCCCGTGGACTTGGTCTCATGGAGATGACGCTGGCAACGTCCATGATCCTAATAAGGAGGTCCCTGGAGGAGGAAAGCGCATCACCGAAGCCGATCGTGTCCCTATGACCGAAGAGGTGGCCAACATCGTCAGGGAAAATTGGGTACAGCTTCCCAATGACCATCGCCTCAAGGAATGGAACCGCCGATTCCATAAAGAGGCGGGGTCACCCGCAGAATCCAGCAAAGAAGCGGGGTCACCCGCAGACGCGGCGCCAGCCGCTGGGTCCGCGGAAGACGATTGGATAGCTGTTGCATCTGCTGCTGAGTCCGCCGCCGGCACTGACCACACCGAACTGAATGAAGAATGGGCGGCGGAAGACGGCTCAGAGAATCCATTCCCTGATGGAAGCGCCTGCTGGTACTACAGCTCTTCGGCGCAGAAGTGGTTTTGCACGAGGGTAATCTACCGCCATGAGAATGGCAAGTACAAGCTGGCCATAAAAGGTACTGCCGACATCGACCAGATGAGGCAGGTCATCCATGATCATGGCCAGCCAGAAGGCCCTCCTAGAGACCCTCCTGGTCCACAACCGGGCAAGGGCAGCAGACCACCTCCAAGACCTAAAGCCGACTCCTCGTCTTCACCGACTCCTGCGAAAAGGCACCCGTCCAAGAGCCCCGAAGGAACACAGGGGCGGGCGAAGGCCAGAGGGATCGCCAAGACGGACGACCTTGAGCTGGAAGATCCTCCCGGTCTGTCCGTGACGGAGAGGAGGAAGGCTTTTGCTGGACCATCGACCCCGATGCCACCGGCGACCCAAGGCGATGTCAAGGACGAAGTTCGCGACAAGCCTAAGGCAGCTTTCCGAGGTGACTGGACTCCAACTCTGCATCAGCCGCGCCTTGCACCACGACCAGGTTCGGCACGAATGAAAGCACAGCCGAAGCCCGAAGCTGGGATGAGGTCGGTGCGGGCGGAAGCGGCCGCCAAGGCTAAGGAGGACAAGGGCTCTGCGGGGCCACCCGCTAAAGCGGCGCCAGCCGTAGCAGCGGGGACACCCGCAGAAGGCACTCTCTCAAGGGAAGAACGCTTCAGAGTCCTCAAAGAATTTGGCGACCAACAGAAACTAACCGATGATGCAGCTGCTGACGAAGGTCACCCGAACCCTGGCGCGGAGTCATCCGCAGGAGCTGCCTCGTCAGCCGCAGGTTCTGCAGGGCCACCCATTAAAGCGGCGCCAGCTGCATTAGCGGGGCCACCCGTTAAAGCGCCGCCGGCTGCATTAGCGGGGCCACCCGCACAAGGGCAGCCAATAATGTCTGTTCTAAGGAACATCCCTTTGGGAGCCATCGAATACTGGCAAGGCATTGAAGGCAAAGGCCCGAAGCGCACCATAAACCCACGAGTCACTCCAGACGACACGGACCGATACGATGTCATTAATTGTCCTGTTCGTCGTAACTTCGAGTGCCGCAACGACTGGGAACGTGAACAACAAACCGTGGGAAATATGTTGCGAGACAGGCCGCCACTACGCGTTGCGCAGCATAAAGCAGAGCTCCTGAAGGTCATGGAGAGGTTCGGCATGGATCCGACTTTGCCGCGTGAAGGGCAGATGACCAAGGTGTCAATATGGTTTTCCACAGCCCTACGCCACAGTCCATATTGGAAGGACGGATTCAGCCGACACTTCGAAAAGATCAGCACTTTCGATCCATACGATGGCTGGGTTGTCGTTGACGATCTGCTGACAAACTGGACTGAAAATGATCAGTGGAAAGGCTATCGTGAAATGCACGAGGTGCTGATCAAGGGCAGGCCCCACACGTCATACGTGTATTGGGTGCTGCTAAACTGCTGTGAGATGATTGACCATCACGGCATGCAGAAGGGCAGGCTCCAGATGAAGTGCGTTGATGACAGCATGCTGCTGCCTCCCAGGTTTCGACCAAAGGCACGCAGGCCACAGTACTTCATCAGAGCCACGAACGGCCACAGCAGTCCAGGCATCCACTGTCCCGAGTCGCTGTACAAGCCGATCACAACATGGATGAAAGAACCAGACGACCCAGTATATTTCATCCACGGGACACAGTGGGAGTATGTCAAGGACATTCTTGCTAATGGCCTTTCATGCCTCGCACAGGACAACCCTAAGAGGAAGGGGGGGCGCCAATTTGTGCATGGCTGCCCCTACCTCCCGGGCGACCCGAGGATTCAATCGGGCATCCGTCCTGACTCGGAGGTGCTCATATTCTGCAGCATCAACAAGATGCTGTCCAGTGGCTTCTCCCTATGGAGATCAGCAAATGACATAGTCATGACACGAGGCCACGACGGACGTATACCGCCCGATCATATCCTCCAGATTGTGAGCATTGCGAAATATCGGGTCGGCGAAGCCTGGAGCAATCCGCTGGCTTATGACAAGTCGCGGAGGCGGGGCCAACCCGCGGACAGGATTCGCACCGATGACTACCTGCCACTTAAAATGTGTGACAGAACTCTGGGTGTAATGGAAGATCACGCCATGTACCTAAAGGGCTGGACTAAGACGGACGGTCGTCCATTCAATTTGGTCATGACCGAGCAAGATGTTGCTCCACGACCGTACGACACACAGACAGTCCTCATGATGAATGCCCAGGAGGACGAGGTCATGCCTGAAGCGGGGCCACCCGCAGGTGCGGGGACACCCGCGGTAGACACCTCGGACGGTTCATGGCAACAAGTGGTCACACCAGTAGCAACGGTAGCATCTCCTTGGAGGCCGGACCAGCAGTCATGGGTCCAGGCCCTCAACAGCCATTTGACATCAGCCGACGTCTCTGGACTAACCGATCAGCTATACCGTGCTGACCCGTGGGCGGTGCATACAGGTATCCAAGACGCACAGCAGAGGAACCTGCGCCCTCCTGCGGAGCCACCAGGCATCCTAGGACCACAACCACAACGCCCTCCGCAGCAAGCTGGAGGTGCGAGGTTTGTCCCTATGGGCGGATCAGATGGTGGCTCGCCGTTTCGGACTCCGCCGTCTGAAACGAGCGAGAACAGCTTGTGGCAAAGACTCCAGGCGATTCGCGGGAATCCGGCGCTCGCAGCAGCACTCCAGGCAACCACTCCCTTTGGCACTCCGAGGGGTAGTGGAGGAGGAATGGCTGCGGGGACACCCGCCGAGCGAACGCCTGCGGAGTCACTCGCACATGCGGGGCCACCTGCTGACGGACAGCAATGTTCAGACTACGAACGTCGGGCAGCCAACTTGAGAGCACAGGCTACCTTTCTGCAGCAACAAGCTGATAGAGTGCCCAGCCTGTTGCGGAACCGCAACATAGATGTTACGAATCATGGCGACTTTCGGCCTCTCTGGAGCTGGACTTCTGAAGATGCTCCAAATGCTGATCCCACGAATCCATATCGACAGGTGTTTATTCCAGGAATAGCATCACACCCAATATATGGATGGGACAATCATGGACCAGCAGAGGCACAGGCCATGGACGCGCCGATGTACCCGGAGTACTACGCGCAGATGAATAACACTCCTATGATTGCGGGGCCACCTGCGAACGAATACACTCGGAATCTTGCCAATGAGATGTTTCGTTTGCAGTTTACACGAGCGGTCGATGCGCAGTCTATGCCGCACTACGCCTACATGCCCACGCCGACGGACCCCGAGACCGTAGTTCAGCCAGCTGGTCTCGCGGTGCCATCCGCTATGGGCAGCATGCCAGACTACATCCGCGACGTGCACGACACGCAGCAAGCGATACTGGCATCTAGGCAGCAGGCTCGGGACAACGCCAGGCTGCGCCAACAACGCGCGATCCAGAGAAGGATCGAGCGTGAAAACCAAGCGGGGACACCCGCAGATGCGGGGCCACCCGCTGAACGGACAGATAGACGGCCGCCACCGACGCCATATCGGGAGGGCGAAACCACTTTCGAGCGCCAAGCTCGGACTCGCCCAGACGTGCCTGCTCCAGTCATTTCAGACTACAACTTCACACAGTGCCCAATCTGTATGGACACCTACGAGATGGGCACCACAGTGTGGAGACTGGCGTGTGGGCATTTCTTCCACGATATATGCTGGGATCGCGTTGCACAGCAGCACGTCCGCAATCAGCGGCCAGGTGCGCCAAACGAGGCCCCCTGCGCTGTATGTCGTGGGCCGGGCATAATTACAGCACATTTCCCATATGCTGGACAGCGCGACGCTGAGTCGGAACAGGCGCGCCAGCAGGAAAGGTACGTGGCAGATGCCCGGGAAATGCGTCGGCTACGGGAAGCAGTGGAGGCACTAGAGGCTCGAGCCGCGCACTCGGCGGAGCCATCCGCACGTGCCCCAGCTGCACAGGAATCCCCCTGGCCAGCGCCAGAGCAAGGCATCCAGATGCCAATCCTGCCTACGCTTCGAGCACAGGAGCCCCCAGCAGCGGGGCCACCCGCCGAAGCGGCTCCCGCCGCCAAAGCGGGGCCACCCGCAAATGGACCTCCGAATCCAGGATTCCTGAGGGCAATGGAGGCCAACATCAGGCGGAGTGGCAGGAGTGGAGGCGGCACGCGCAGGCCGACTGGATCATCCAGGACCTCACGTGTGGCAAGCCCGGTCAGCGCTAGAAGCCGGGCAAGCGCTGAGAGCGCGGAGGCAGCCCAGTTCCACACCACATTCATGATCGATACAAAAGGGCTGACCTATGCACGTGACAACACGGACACGCTGCCGCCAGGAGGTGAATGGATGTCCACACTCTCTGCGAATTATTGGGTTCTTGAACAGGAACCAATTACCGTAGAGGAGCGCCGCCAATATGAGCAGATGTGGTGCACCGAGTTAACCATGAGCCAATGGGTGCTTGAACAACGCCTGTTGAAAGGCACACTCGGTTCACAGATTACGTACCACACCGATGACCATGGTACGATGGCTCTGGCAGCGCGGAATGGGACATTCTTTCCCGACGAAGACGGACTGCCGTGCATCTCGTTCATGCTAGACATTGGCTCCAACGTGAACATCATTGGAGCCAATACGGCGCGAACCTTCCAGGAGGCTATGGCCAGGTACAATCACAGACCTGCCATATGCACCCTGAGCAAGACCCTCTACATTAACGGTGTCGGTGAGGGTGCTGCGATATGTCGGAAAATGGGCAACTTCAAGATCGGGGTGCAATACGCCAATGAGGCAAGCCCCCGTATCGAGGAGTATGCCTCCAACATCGCAGAAGGCTCGGGTGCCAACCTCCCGGCCATCTGGGGCCTTGGTGCCATGGAAGCACGTGACACGATCATCGTGCTGAAGCCAGGCTACCAGAAGGTTATCTTCCCCAGCGGAGATTATACTCTGAAGCTGGGGAGGGGCGCCAAGGTCCTGAGGGCGAAGAAAACCCCCTCAGGACATCTAGCCATTCCCTGCGGTTTGTATGACGGGGCTAAAAGCCAGACGGTCACGAACACCTTCACGATCCGCAGCAGTCGGGATGGCTACACCGAGACGGAGAACGAAGAGGACCCCGTCAGTGCGGGGCCACCCGCCAGTGCGGGGCCACCCGCCGGAGTAAGTGCGGGGCCACCCGCCGAGACCACAGCGGGGCAACCCGCGACGGGACAGTCCATGACCGTCACGACTGATACGTACATTGTCGAGCCGTATCTCGACAAGCAGCTCCTGGAAGACACGACCCGTTTGATCGTGGACAGGACGCTGAACAGCTGGTGGGAGGGCCAACAGTGTCCCGAAGGGACCTGGCCACATATGAAGGATGCCCTGAAGTCCAAGATATTTTGGGCAGTCCAGGAGGCGGTGAATAAATGGACGCCTGAGAACCAAGCGGGGCCACCCGCGACACCGCCACCACCACCAAGCTACACGGGCGGAGGTTCGTCGGACTCTGCGGGGCCAACCCGCGTGGAGATCGTGAGCGTAGCCGCACCAGCGACTCCTGCGGAGCCATCCGCCAACAGCATGCCCCCGAGTCAGACGGCAACGTGGTCACACGACCGCCGCTGACGGGGGCAGGCGGGCGCGCCGGCGGCGCTCGCTTGCGAAGAGAAGCCGAATACCGGCCTCCTCGCGACATACGTTGGCCGCGCTGAGGCCCGAGAAGAAAAATATCATTCAAAATGTCTCGTCATCGAAGATATTCGCACAGCTTGCGCTGAACTCCGAACCCGTGGATATATATGCGACCGGATTACCCATAATGAGGTAATGACTTCAACTGGAACACAGTATTTGGGAAATTTGTTGGCAGGAGACTACAATATGTTGTGGGTGGCCACACCCTCTGATTGGTACGTTCGTACTCCAGGAAAGAGGGCGGGACCACATTATCAACGTATACAAAATCTCCTGATCAAAGCGCGTGCTCTGAGAATGCAGATTGTTATCCTGGGGCCACCCGGGTATTTCTGGAAACAGGGTCCGATCAAAGATGTTATCGAAGATTTGAAGCTAAGCATTATACGAATGAGACTCTGTCATTTCGGTATCAAGTTTGACCGATCCAGTAAATATCCCAGTGGTTCTTATATACAAGTTGCTACATCTTGTCCTCATATACCGATAAACTTATGGAAATGTACTTGTGGATCACACAAGGAGCATGATTTGGATTGGTATGGCCAAGATCAGCAACGTGCCGAGTTTCGGTATAAAACTTTGGCTATTATTATTGCACGCTTCCTTGATCAACTCGATAAAGCCAACATGATCAGGAATGAGCGGAGTGCGGTACACCTCAGTGTGTGTACACGCGTTGACAAAAAGGTCAGACACTACGTCCAATGTCCACAAAAGGGCCCTCAATGGGACCATGTGGTTCGTAGAGTCACGACCGACCTGGACACGAACAAGATCGTTCAAGATATCAGAATCCAGGATCAGCCAACTGGGTACAATTATGTAGCTCCATTACCTGATGGGGTTACAAACATCAGTACTCGGCTATACTGGGAGCCTCCGGCTCCAGTTCTTCATGGCAATGGTGAGTCGCGAAGGCCACGCCCAAAGCGTGTGACGATCGTCGACGACGATCGATCTCCTCCCCCTTCGATTGAGCGTTGCCAAACGCGAACGCGCCATTTCCTGACTTTACAGCGGATTCCTCCGCAGCGGATCTCTCCGCGGAAACTGCGTTGCCCACTGATGCCAGGATAAAACAGAAAGAAAAGCAGAAAGCTGACAAAGAAGCCGGCATCAAACCGAAGAAAGTCCCGAAGAAAGTGGAAGACGGTAACGACGACTGTGGAGAGGACCTCAAAGGGCTTGACTGCTCCACATATTTCAACGACGTTCCTCTTGACGACTCGGACTCGGACAGCGAATCAGAGGACATCTTCATGATGTTACCGGCGGGGCAACCCGCTGACTCACATGCTGATGTCTTCTCGATGGTCCAGTCATTATGCTACGGCAGAAACAATCAAGTGGACATGCTTGAATTATGTGGGGGCAAGGGTGGTATATCCATATTAGCCTTCAAGAGGGGACTCTCGTCAGGCGGGAACCTTGACAAGATATCTATGGTTGACCTTGGAAACTCGGAAGTACAAAGAGCAGTCCTCCACTACCTCAAGACTTGCTTTGTCAAGATCACGATTCTGCAGCCAAGCTGCAGAACTACTGGACTTCCCTCCTATTTCAACGCACAGGTCAATCATGATACGTGGCTTAAACACCACAAAGAGGACCTGCCTCACATCACGTTCTGTGGAACAGTCGCTCTATTACAAGACGACCTAAGACGTTTCTTTCTCAGGGAACAACCAATGGGCACGTGGGTGGATGAGATCCAGCCATGGAAGGAACTGGCACAACGCAAGGTCACTTGCCAAACGATTATTGATCAGTGCACGACTGGTCTCAAAGATTCATTTGGACAATACATCCGCAAGCCAACACAGATGATGGCAAACAAAGAAGAGTTGTTGGCACCTTTCAGAGGCAAGCGTTGTCCAGGTAATCATGTGCACGCCAATGCTTGTAATAAAGAACTAGCAAGGGCGGCACAGTATACCTACAGAATGCAGTCACTGATCGTTGATGCGGTGCAAATCGCCAAAGACCTGTTTGCTTACGGTCGCGATCCATTCGCGAATCGTGAACGCAGCTATGCGTTCGTAACAAACAGTGCTGGCTACGACTTGGACGACCCAACAATCCGGAGACACCCAAACGGAGAAATCTGGCGACCACCACCTGGCGGTCTTGGGTGCCCTGGCTGTGTGGACAACAACTACAAGCAATCACCAAAGCACAGCAGGGATCCGAAGATGTGTCGGTGGTATGATGTTGAACCGTATTACTGGGACTGTCCAAGCTGTAAGAAGGAATATCAGAAGAGCAATCCTCACCACACCAAGATATCTGGCCAATGCAGATTCGCCGAAAAATGGAAGCTGCCAGATAACTTTGGCCAGCCGCGCCCGGCGGGGCAAGCCGCTCCTGCGGCGCCAGCCGCGGAAGCGGCTCCAGCCGCAGAAGCGGCGCCAGCCGCAAAAGCGGCGCCGGCCGCGAGAGCGCGCATACGCGCGCCTAGGCCGCCACGGCCTGGTGAGGGCGATCCAACCGCAGGCGCCAGCAGCCATGACATCACCAGAGCCGACGGGGCTAATGGTGGCAACAGTGGCGCTGGCAGCTCTGACGATCACCGTAGACTGCCACAAGTTGCAGCAAGGCGCGGACGCATGGAGGGAGGAGATCCTCCACCACCGCCGCAGCCTCAAGCAGAGCCGAGGCCAAGGCCAAGGCTCCCTGATTGGACTCGCTTCGACGTTCAGCTCAGCCTCCAAAACCTGCGCAGCTTCGACCCAGCTGTAGTGCAGCGAGAACTCCGCAAACTCCACCTGAGATGGTTTCATGCCAAGGAGCCAAAAATGCGGATGATTCTAACCAAGGTTGGTCTGGGTGAAACCCGTTTGAGTCTGATCAAAGGCATTTGTGACTCGTGTAGAGAATGTCGAGCCTGGGACAAACCAGGCAACACGGTGATGCCTTCTGTGTCACTGCCAGGACGTTTCAACGAGGAAGTCGAATGTGATCTTTTCTTTTACAAACAGGAACATATTGTTTTTCACATCATCGACCGTTGTATTCGCTGGGCAGCTGGCACAGAGATTCCTGATAAAGCCATGCATACTGTTCTCGATGCCTATCATACGACTTGGATGCAACATGGCCCTGCTAAAATCTTATACTCCGATGGGGAAGGAGCACTGAATAATGATACAGCAAAGGCCATCCTTAAGGCTAAGGGAACAGAGCTTCGTATTCGAGCGCGTGGCCAACACGCTACAACTATCGAAGCTAGGAACGGCATCCTGCGACACCTCTTACACGTGATGGGAGAAGAATTGAATAGATTAAATATTCCTCTCAATTTCACTCGTCTCTTACATGAAGCCTTGTTTGCCAGCAACGCATTTACCTTCTACAATGAAGTGTCTCCGTACAATGCGCTGTATGGCAGACAACCAGCTATGCTTCCCGATTTCCCTGTCTTGGATCATGATCAGTCCGCTGAATCATCAGATCACTCAAGGGAGGAAACAATCAGGAGGGTTAGTCTGGAGGCAATCACGCAGGCCACTGCGGTTGCCAAGACGAACAGGGCTCTCCGTACGAAGA
The DNA here is from genome assembly GCA_963575745.1 of Prorocentrum cordatum. Taxonomy (NCBI): domain Eukaryota; class Dinophyceae; order Prorocentrales; family Prorocentraceae; genus Prorocentrum; species Prorocentrum cordatum. The sequence continues at coordinate 9,234 of CAUYUJ010012614.1, read as the reverse complement.
CTACTGCTACGGGTGAATTTCACTACAAAGAGGGAGATCTCGTGGACTATCATCGCCCGACCACCACGAAAGACGACTGGGGTGGATGGAGTGGTCCATACCCGGTCATCCGCAACGAACCTGACCGAGGCCAGGTCATCGTGAAGGTCGGCAGTCGCGAAGTGCGAGTACAGTATCCTGACACACGACACACACTGTACATCGAAGCACTTATGGTCCGCGAGATAGGATCGGACAATACGGCCCTTCGGACAGTATTGGCCTTTATTGCCGGTCTGCCAGCGGGGAAACCCGCCATGACTTTCGGATATCTACCAGCGAAACAGGGTCGGCTGCAGATGACTGCTGCGAGCCGACTTTCGCCTAAGGTGCACTTGGCTCTTCAGTACCTCATACGCAACTACTTTCGTATTGAAAACGTTGTTGCTGTACGACTTGCCAAGAGCCTGACGAAGTTGCCTGCTGCACCCTATGCAGACAGCTGTACACTAGTGCACTATGATAATGATGTGACCCCTGGTTTTCATTACTATGAAGCTGATGGCACTGCCTTGAACATCTATGACATCACAGGATCTACACACTCACGCATCATCCAGTGTCTTAAATCCAGGAAGCCGTCTGCTGGATTTGACCAAGACCTCACTAAGTTTGAGGAACTCGCTGATGGTCCACCACCAAGCGAATCACCTCCAGCAGCTGCTCCTGAGGAGCCTCCTACGGATAACGATGGTCGGCTCCCGACCATCATAGAGGAAACAGAAGAAGATCTGGATGCTTTTGTCTTGAAGTCGTGGTATGCTGAACTGATGGATGACAGAACACTCCTTGAAGCTGACACAGAGGAAGTCATGCATACAGTTCCCACATACATGACAGACACACAGTGTGTGTTAGTCTCTACGACCTGTGAAGATGTGCAAGGCCACTTGCCGGAGCGGGGTCACCCGCCAGGATACGACATGGACACTTCTTACTACGTTCCTTTATGCTCCACGGATCCGGATAGCAAATATGATCTGGACTCCGATGAGCACGGGAAGTACATCGAGCTCTGCTTCACTGCAGACATGTCCAAAGTCGTCCTGTCCGAGCAGCAACACCGATTGTTGGATGACAGCAGCGTCACAACTATGCGAGTATACGTTAGTGCTGCCTCCAAACGTGCCGTGGTCGTCAAGGAAGACGATCTACTCACGAAGGCCGACATCCAAGCAAATCCGGTCAAAGTTTCCAAAGCCCTCTACACAGAATTGAAGACTTGGCTTGACAACAAATGCTTCCAGATGACTGACTTAAGCAAGGCGTCTAACATCATGACGTCACGCTACGTATACAAATGGAAGTTTGTCAAGAACGAAAAGGGCGAAATGGAAAGGACGATCAGGTTACGCTTGGTACTCCGTGGCTTCATGGACCTTGAAGCCTTTGATGTCGAAACCTTCTCTGGCACGGCAAGGAGGTCAAGCCAGAGACTGCTCGCAAGTTCTGCTGCATGCAACAAAGCTTGGATCATCGCTTCCCTGGACATCAACATGGCTTTCTTGAAGGGACTGACCTATGGCGAGCTCGCCGCGGCAACGGGCGAGAAAGAGCGTGTGGTGTGCTTCACACTACCACCTGGGTCAGCAGCTGTCCTTCGCACACTGCCAGGCTTTGAGTCATATGACGAATCAAAGCATTGTCTCCGGTGTCTGAAACCGGGGACGGGCACGAAGGATGCTCCCAGGGCATTCTCGCTGAAGCTCAGGTCCATCACTAGGAGCTTTGGGCTACAGCCTACTTCATACGACGAAGAGTTCGAGATGAGCCCAAACCTCTTGACAGCCAAGCACGTTGATGACATCAATATGACTGGGAAGGAAGAGGCTATTGACAAGTATGTCAAGTGTGTTGAAGATACGTTTGGGAAGTGCAAACTGAACAAGCACACATACACAAACTGTGCCGTTCGGTACAACAAGACCGATGATGGGAGCGTCACTCTTGATCAGGACGAGCTTCGTCCTATCACACATCCAGAGCTCACAGGACGAATACATCAAACAGCTTCGTCCTATCACACATCCAGAACTCACAGGAGCTGATCCTGAGAGCAAAGCGACAAAGACGATTTCTGACATGTTCGTCAGTCTTCGTGGCGCTCTAGCCTATGCGTTGATCACGCAGGTATGGCTGATGGTCTATGTTGTCTCACTACAACGTATCCAGGAACCGACAAACATCCAGGTACGACGACTAAACGCGGTTACCAGGAAAGCTACAGGCAGGTCCGAAGAAGATCGTGTATCAAGCTATGACCCCAACAGGAGAAGTCGACCTGCATAGCGATTCTGGCTATCGTCGTCTCAACGGAGATGAAGACGACGAAGTCAAAGGCTATGGTATCCGCGGGGCTAACCTGCTGAGGCGTGGCCACACGCAAGCGGGGAAACCCGTCGTGCACCTGGTGGACGCATACTGCAAGTCTCATCGACTGCAGGTGCGTTCGAGCTACTCTGCGGAAACACTGGCAGCAGCCCACAACTTGGAAGACTGCTACCCGACCATTGTAACGCTCCACGAGCTACACTCGGGACCATTGACCCCCACACAGTTAAAGAACATATTGGAAATGGGTGGTCTATGTATCAAAGTCACTCTGACTATTGATGCCGAGTCTGTCTTCAAGTCTTTGTCTAGCAAAGATCTGAAGAAGCCCACAGAATGTACTCTGCTTGGGCACATCAGCTGGATCCGCCAGATGATGGAACGCGGAATCGTGGAAAGCGTCCAATGGTGTGACACGCGGGATATGACTGCCGATGGTCATACCAAAGGTAGTATTGACCGCGCGTTACTCCTACAAGTAATGGCCGGCCAGCAATCCTTCAAGCACGAGCTGAAGAAACATACACCGTATAGGGCGGGCAGGTCGTCTGAGGACGGCCCTGCCTCCCGAGCCAGCGGGGAAACCCGCGGGCAGGTGCGCTTTAGTAGCGAGGAAACTCGCCGGTAGCGAGGCTACTCGCGCGCCCCTTCCTTGTAGGCAGCCGCTGCTGCTTAGCACTGTTTTTCCGCATAGTGTAGAAGTGCGGTACCTGCTCGTCTCCTCCCCCTCCGACTTTAAACGGAGAAGGTTATAGGCGAGGTATAAATCGAGCATGTACCGCTGCCGTGCCTGGCTCAAGCCGGGCCCGGCCAGATATATGACTGTGCCTCACTGAGGCGCACGACTTGCATCAGAGATCGGAAAATACCTTTTCCATTGACGATGCCCATCCTATCCTTTACTCCAGATCCCATGCTTCGTCTCGCTCTCTTGCTCATACGATATGAGCCAAAGCCTGGGATATGGGAGCGCCTAAGGCGGACTACATACCTAAGCTTACCAGCTTGTTTTCGACTTCTTGGGGCAATCCTGGAGGATTCTTGGGCCGTCTTCGGCTGCCGGAAGGCCGAAACAAGCAAATGCCAACATCATTCAAAAACCGTGCGACAACAATGATTTTGGCCTCTTCGGGCCCTCCTAGCGGACCTGTTGGCGGCCTCATGGGCCGTCTCAGGGACCTCTTGGGAGTCTCTTGGGCCGTTTTGGAGTCATCTTGGGCCTTCTTGATGGTTTCTTCGGTGGACTTGGAGTCAACATCGACCATCTTGGGCGAACTTGGAGGCCATCTTGGGCCACCGTGGTCATCTTGGAGACCATCTTGAGCCGTCGTGGAGGACTTGTTTCGGACATGGAAGGGATGGCGCAATTTTACCAAGGCCCGGCTGGGCGCCCGGACGCCCGGACGCCCGGGCGCCCGGACGCCCGGACGCCCGGGCGCCCGGCGGGCCAGGCCCAGGCGACAGAACCGCCCAGGGCGCCCGCGCCTGGACGCCCGCACGCCCGGACGCCCGGGCGCCCGGACGCCTGGGCGCCCGGACTGGGCGCCTGAAGCGCCCTGGCGCACGAACGCCCTGGGCGCCAAAGCGCCCGGACGCCCGGGCGCCCGGGGCCGGACGCCCGGGGCCGGGCGCCCGGCCGCCCGGGCGCCCGGCGGGCCACGCCCAGGAAACGCCCCGACGGGCGCCCGGACGCCTGGGCGCCCGGACTGGGCGCCTGAAGCGCCCTGGCGCACGAACGCCCTGGGCGCCAAAGCGCGTCCGCCCGCTCTAGGGTGTACGGACCGGGGAACGGACGCCCGGGGCCGGGCGCCCGGGGCCGGGCGCCCGGGCGCCCGGGCGCCCGGCGGGCCACGCCCAGGAAACGCCCCGACGCTCTGCGCGCGGCGGGGGTACTTATAAGTACTTATGCAGTTACGCCAATTATAAGTAGCTCCTAAGTCGCTCGTAAGTAGCTGATAAGTAGTGTAAGTAGCTCGTAAGTAGCTCATAAGTAGTGTAAGTAGCTCATATGTAGCTAAGTTACTTAGGAGCTACTTATAAGTAGGGGCAGCCTACTTATAAGTAGCGTAAGTACTTATAAGTACTTTGGCCTACTTATAAGTACTTACGGCCTACTTATATAAGTAGCGTAAGTTACTTACGAGCTACTTATGTAAGTGGCGTAAGTGCCACATAAGTGGCGCGTAAGTGCCACATAAGTGGCGCGTAAGTGCCACATAACTGCAGTTACGCAAACTAACGCCATGTATGGGCATGCATTTTCAATCAATATATATAACAGCGCGCGCGCTGAACAGGACGCCCAAAACACTTGTGACGCCAATGTCGTTAACCCTAAACCCTAAGAGAACCTTGGTGCCCGATCTGGAATATTGCGCGGGCGCCGTGGGAGGCATGCTGCGAAATCAATAGTTGTTTCATGCATTTGTGCTGCCGCTGGCCCAGACAAAGGTTTCAGGCACCCTTGCTAGCTTGCGTTCAGCGCAGCCCCCGCCTTGCGTTTCGCGCATTGCAGTTGGGCCATGGCGGGTGAGACCATGCAGGCTCGCGTGGAGCGCGTCCAGGAGCAGATCTTCGACATCATCAAGGAGTACACGTTGAGCCATTGCCCCCCGATTCTCCAGTTGCGCGACCAGGCGGTGCGATTGTTGCGGAAGGAGGGTCTGCTGAGGCGCCAGAAAACGAATGGGCGCTACGTGGCCGTGCACCCGCGGAACAGGTACGGCGATGGCATAGTTCCATCCCACGTGCGCACGCTGGTGCGCAGTTTTTGCAGCGACGGGTTCAGCATGGATGAGGTGGGCGCGCCCTTTGCCATCGAGATGCCACCCCCATCTCACGAGCGCCACGCCGAGGCACTCGAGTTCAACGGAGACCTTGTCAAGGAATCCCACGGCTTCTTGCCGCCATACGACGAGGGCGAGATCAAAATCCTTAGCGTGAGCAAGTCGCACACGACCCAGGCGACCCGCTGCATTCAGTTTGGCAGCCCTACAGATTCAGATAACGGCGAGTTCGGTACCGACGGGAAGCTTGACATCCACAAGATCGGGTTGAAGCGCCCCACGTTGGCAGATGCTGCGAAGGAGGGGTTTGAAGCGCTTGTCTGGCAGGCTGAAGACGCATTCGGCGCCATTATAGACTTGCTCCAGGACCCGCTTAAGTTTGTGAAATCGATGGCCCACCCTTTAACTTTTCGATTGCCCCCGCCCCCGCCCCCCCCCCGCATTTATGTTGGCTTTAGCCGCGTTCAATCAGGAGTCTGGAAATGCTGCGCAGAAGGTTTCCATGAATGAGACTAGGTGGGAGACCTTGTTCAAGATGCACGGGGTCGTGCAGAAGATCGTCACCAACTTCGAAGCCAATAAAAAGGAGGGCGACATCTTGAACCCCGACGTCGCGTGGGGTAGGGCAATAACAAAAGCGCAATCCAGAAATCCAGATTTCGTTTCAGAGATCCAGAGTTTGGCGACGTTTGCGAGGAAGCTCGCTGGTGGAACAGACGCACCGAATTTGAAGGAGCTTCGGGCTTTCAACCGTTCGTGCCAGAAGCCGCGCATTGTGCAGGGCCCCGTCTTGGCGGCGGTGGCTGATGCAGTGATCGGCTCGGATGGATTGGGCTGCATTCCCTTCCGCATTGATTGCGTAAAGGCAATGATGAGCGCCGACAGCAAGTATGCATCGGGCGACTTTCAGAACCTCTTTGCATCGGGTGACTTCGGGCTTAAGCTCACGAGAAACAAGGAAGTGCAGCGCATGATCTCGCAGGCAGACATCATGAAATCGATGGCTATAGACATCGCAAAAACTGTCAACCTGTCAGAAGACAACGCGGCCGTGAAGACGTTGATCAACAGGTTCGGCATGAGGCTCGTGCACCATTGCATGAAGAAGCCCGACCCCCGGAGCCAAAAGTTCGAGTCGCTTCACCACATCGGCTACGAGTACGTGCAAGACCTGGCTACCATTGCAGGCACGCAGATCACATCCCCGTGGGCGAAGAAAGGAGCCCCGCCCAAAGCTCCCGCGCAGCAAGCTGCGGCTTCTGCACAAGTGCAGAGCGTAGGCGGAATCGCCGACAGGATGCACAAATTGGCAAGTATGGGCGTGAGCGCCAATTGCCACATCGAGGTCATCAAGATGAAAACTGTATACAAGGTGCAGGAAGTCAAGGAGGATGAGATCAAGCTGCAGAGCATCGGCGATGGGAGCGACTACACAGTCGATTCGGCATACCTCCTGAAATCGCTACTCACCCCGCGTGCACAAGAGTTCAAGGTGATCACAAAACGCGAGCCGAAGAAAGACGCCGCGCTCTCCCCCTTTCCACGCTTGCAAGCCGTAGGAGGGCGACGTGTATACTATAGGGGGAGGGGGTGGGGGAGGGGGCAACGATTTTGGCAATGGAGCTTGGTTGTCTTACACACCCGCAGCCCACGTGCTCTTTTCCTTTTGTTCTCCATCCCGCACCTTTACCCCAAACCCACCGCCCATCCCAGCCCCGCCCAAACCCACCACCCCCGCAACCCATCCCACCATCCCAACAGGAATACATCAACGATTGGAGTGCCAGGTGCGACCCGCGCTCGAACTCGGACTGGCAGCGCATGGTGTTGGTTTGTCACGTGACGTCGGCGCTTGATGCATTGGGTAACCTACAGGGGGCAGCGGGCGAGATGGTCGACATCGTGACGGAGCCCACGGAGCACCGCGGCGTGTACGCCAAGGTTGACATCGATGTCTCCAGCGCGATCTTCCCGCCCTTCTCGACCAAAGTTGCCTTCTCGGATACAGCTCCAAACGGTGCCATCGACGTCGGCGCGGAGATCACTAATGCGGACGGCGTCGCGCAGAAGCTTTACATCTTCATGAAGCTGCAGAAGCATGATCCAGGCGACATCGCGGACAACACGCGCGGCAGCTACAAGATGGCGAAGATAGAAGGGTTCATGCCGCACTACTGGCTCATTGACAAAGAGGTGACCGACCCCAAGAAGTCTAACATGGCCATCAAGCTTCACACCGTTGACGCCTCGGTCGGCGCGGAGAAGTTTACATTGAAAATACCGTTCCTGGAAAACACCAAACCCATCAAACAGGGTGACCAGCTTCGCGCACTGAAGCCGCAGGCGGCGAAGGCGCCGCCGATGAGGAGGGTCCGCACGCAGTAGTCGTGGCTCGCGGAGCCGAGCTTATTAGACACTTGTGCCGCGATCTCAGGTCGGTGGGGCGGCACGCCGATTAAGGAGACACTGGTATTATTATTGCGGATTTCCTTTAGCGCTTGCAGGACACACGGCGTCCTCTGGACACATGGCGTATTCTTCTCTTTCAGCGCTTGCAGGAGAAACAAAAACAGCTCGCATGCGCTCGCGCGGGGAGAGGGGGATGGGGGGGGGGGCAGCGGCAGCGCTGGTCCAAGCCTCGTCGCTGCGGCTGGGCGCGGGCTCGATTGCAGCGACAAGCCGTCAGTGATCAAGCGAGGTTGCGCTCGGCCGCCGCGGGGGGTTCGCGCGGCTGTTTTCACGCGCGCCGATGTCGTTCACGATCGAGGCGGAGCCCGTGGTCCAATATCATGCCGCGGACATGAAGCACGTCCGCACGTGGGTGCCCCAGTACACCAAGACGATCGATGGAGCTACGTACGTCGAGCTCAGGCAGACAGATAGACCTCTCGCTGTCTTACTCGGCCTATCCCACGAGGGCAATGCCAAGTACTGGAGCAAGAGCTGCATCCTGGAGGATTTGCGCAAGGCGAGGAACACGCGCGTGGACGAGGTCTTACTTGCCCACTTGCATGCGTGCAACCCGTGCGAGAAGCCACCCGCTCTCCCAGATGGCTTCAACAGGATGGCGGTGAATCCCGACGACTTGCCCTATGTTACCAGCGTGTTTTGACTTGCAACGAGGGCGCGACCTTCAATATGAAGATGACCGTGGAGCTCATGCCATTGAGGGTGCCATGTGTTGAGCTGACCGTGGAGAATCTCACTTGGCTCCAGAAGGTGGCGACGGCGTCGGCCTTGCAGCCAACGCCTGTGAAGCCGCTCAAGCGCAAGCGCCCAGAGGATCGCATTGAATTGCCCACGCCAGAGGCGAAGTTCGATTATCGCAGGAAGTCTATATTCCTGCAGTGCAAGGATGCAGACGGGCGCAAGCACTTGCAGTACCAAAAACCAAAAACCATGGAACTCGCCGACATTGAGACAGCGATTGAGACCCCTACGGGCGATATTCTCAAACGTGGTTGGACGGTCTACGACGGCAACGCCGATGACGACGATGGCGGCGGCGATATCCCGCAGTTGGAGTCGCAGGAGTGAGCGTTGTGATGCGCGTGCGCACAGCAGTCTATCCTAGCATAGGCATTGGCGGATGCAGCAATGCAGTGTCGCCGAGGGGGGACGGGTAGGACAAACAGATTTCGTTGCATGTCCAATCGGTGCTGTTGCAAAAGTCTAGACGCTTCGCGCATCACCGTCAGCCCATCCAGAAACAACGCCCAGGCGAGTTGAGGTGATCAGGGAAGCGCGGGAGCAAGGAGGGGGGCAGCCGAACCGTGCGAAGGAGGAAGGAGGAGACGGAGGATGCTGGATGGATGGATGAGGGAGTGGGGAGAAGGAAGATGAATAGGAGGAGGAGGAAGAGAAGGAGGATGAGGAGAAGGAGGAGGACGGATGACGGAAGACGGATGAGCAGGAGGAGGAGGAGGGCGAGCAAAATGGCCAAAGGTCTCTTGGATGCCTGCCGGAGCCTCTTGGGATATCTCTTGGGCGCTTCTTGGAGGCCTCTTGGGCGTCTCCTGGCGGTCCTGGGGGTCTCTCGGGCGTCTTGGGTGCCTCGGGGGGGGGGGGGGGGGGGGGG
>CAUYUJ010012613.1:0-15204 GCA_963575745.1 Prorocentrum cordatum | reverse complement strand
CTACTACCTACTACCTACTACCTACGACCTACGACCTACTACCTACTGCCTACTACTACTACTACTACTACTACTACTACTACTACTACTACGACTACGACTACTACTACTACTACTACTACTACTACTACTACTACTACTACTACTACTACTACTATTACTACTACTACTACTACTATCACTCCGACTACTACTACTACTCCGACTACTACTACTACTACTACTACTACTACTACTACTACTACTACTACTACTACTATTGCTGCTGCTGCTGCTACTACTACTACTACTACTACTACTACTACGACTACTACTATTTCGACTACTACGACTACTACGACGACTGGGAAATTCTAGAAAGGGTCACTCGTCTTCGAGGGATTGGCGGAAGGCGCCGGAAGTAAAAGGTGTCGGCTTCTCCGGCGGGAGGCCAGCGGAAGCCGACGGAAGTGGAAGATGCCCACCCAAGAGACGACAGTGTTTGGGGGGTTCAGGGGTTCCAGAACCCGCCAGGTGAAGAGGCGGGTCGAAAAGTAGGAGGTCGCCCAGTGGAAACGCGCACTCGGCCAGGACAGGTGAGAGCACGGCCACGTGCACCGTAGCGCATTATTTACACATGATCGTGGCCGTTCGAACCAAAAATGTAGCCGTCGTGGGGGCGAGAGCACGATGCCTGAATAAATTGCGAGTATGTCTCTGGCGAAACGGTTGCCGGACCGGGTGTCCTCAGGCTCCCCGTCCCATTTGTGCGACTCCTCTGTGGCCCGTCAATAACCCTAGTAGAGCCCTCTGGCGAAACGCTCTTATGAAACAACACCATCAGCAGAGGTGTTCGGAGCTCCGCGCTGATTTCTTGAATCGACGCTGTGTCCCTGGCGCCAGCCACATCTGGCGCCGCCCCTGGCGGGCTCTGCGCCCCCGGGGATGAGGGGGCGCAGCACCGATCCAAGAAATCAGCGCGGGTCTCCGACAGTTTGTGTTTGCATGCCGTTGCTGGATCCTCTACAGGGTGGCCTCCGCTCCAAGTGCCCAGGGCGCTTCCTTCGCTTGCACGAGGGTTCGGCTGCCAGACCATGGACGTCGTCGACATCGATGACGAGGAGAAGATGGACCTGCCGCCAGCACCGCCCACGGCCTACCCGCCCCCGAGGACCCCCAACGGCCCCATGAAGTACGTGGAAGCGCGTCCCGCCTCCCGCGGCAGATTCGGCATAAGCCACGCATCCGGGGAAGAGGATTGGGACGATGGGCTTGGCGAGGAGCTCTACAGGCGCCTAGATACGATCGACGTCAAGCTTGACTGGCTGATCTCTCGCGTCAAGGTCAGCGGCATGCCCGACATCGGTTGTGGCGGCAAGTTGGACAGAAACGGCTCGCTGACATCCGTCGTGAGCATGCCTGACCAGTCCCCCTCGACCTCCCGGGCAGTCACGGAAGGCGACAAGACGCCGAAGCTCCGCAGCATTGCCGATGCAGGTTACAGGGCTGGACCTAGACGCTGTTTTGCTGGACTTCGGCTGTGCTTTGTTTTCGTTTCGGCAGGGAGGCACAGGACAAAAAGGCAGGGCAGAACGAGAGACGAAACGAAAAGAGAACGGAGAAGAACGCTCGTCACCACCCACCAAACCACCCCAACCCAACCCGAAGGCTCAGATCTGCCCTCCATTCCCAGTGGGGGGGGGGTCGCGGAACATCGAAAAAACACGCATGGAACCCTTACCCCCCCCCCCAACCCGAAATTCGGGCTTCTTCTGGGGCCCCTTTGGCCGTCTGGGGGCGATATTGAAGGTTTTTTTTGCCCGTCTGGGACGTTGTGAAAACCGAATAGGCGAGCATGCGAAAAATGCTTGTTTTTCGAAGGGAATGGGACGATTTTTGTTTCTTGGGACCCTTTGGGGGCGCATGTTGGGGGCCTTTTGGGGCGTCTTGGCAGCTTCGGAGGCCGCCTGGAGGGCGACTACAGAATTGATTTACCCCACCTTCGGGTTGGGTTGGGGTGGTCTGGGACAGTCAGCTCAGGTCCAGCCCTGGCAGGTCCCTCGGAGGCGCAGCCTCCGGGTGCGGTCGCCCCTCCCGCGCCCCGGTGGGACGAGGAGAGGGGCTCCATCGGCTTCGGCAGGGCCTGCAGGCAGTGCGGAGGGGAAGAAACACACACAGACAGTTAATGAATCGTCGATCCCCCAGAAAAGCTGGGGAAATGTGGGGAATGGGGGGGAAGACAGGAACCCAGAAAATAGGGGAGAACAGGGGGAATCCTTTTGTTCGTGTGTACCTCTCTGTGTGTCCTGGGGCCCCTGCAGGCAGATGACCTCCCTGTCCGACAGCACCACGCTGAACCGCCAGACGTCGGGCTTCGACTCGGGGAGGAAGGGCTCCACGCAGAGCAACGGGGGCCTGCTCATCCCCAACCTGAACAAGAGGCCCGGGAGGGGCGGCTCGGGCCGCTCGAACATCTCGATCCCCACGATGTTCAAGAGCCAGTTCGTGGCGCGGAGGACCCGAGAGGGCGGAAAGCTGCGCGGGCAAGGAAAACTCGCGGGGGTCCGCGCCAATCTCTGGGATCTGCGCCAGGAGCCCCTCCTCCTCCTCCTCCTCCTCCTCCTCCTCCTCCTCCTCCTCCTCCTCCTCCTCCTCCTCCTCCTCGCGGAGCGCGCCGGGGGGCGGCGCCGGAGGCGCCGCCGGGGGGCGCCGATCCGAGAAGCCCGCGCGGAGCTCCGAAAGTTTGTCGGCGTGCCGTTGCTTCTTCGTCGAAGGCTGTACGAGAAGTCACAGAACAAGGACATCGACCAGATGCAGAAGCGGATCCAGTCGCTGCCGAAGGCGATGAGGAAGAAGCGGAGCCCGACCGTCGATTACATCTACAACGTCCTGGAGGACCCCTCGTCGAGCAGGGTGGCCTGGTGGACCGCGTCGTGCCTGCAGGCGTTCGTGCTCCTGAGCGTGCTGGGCACCTTCCTGCAGACGATCGAGGACCTCGGAGGGGGGAGAGGTGCCGTCAAAATCCATGGTGAGCATGCGCTGCTTCATCAAGGCTACCCTTGCGTCCCTGCTTCTTCGGCCCATCCTAAGTCAGGGTTGACGTCCACAGAGCTCGAGTGGTGAATGGGCCCTCCGAGGGTCGTGGATCTTCACCCTGCACCCTCACCGTGGGTTTCGACCGTGCAATACCGTTGCCCTTGCCTCACCCGTGCCTCTTCGGGCCTCCCTGGAGGCCCTCGTCGCCCTGGCTGGATGCGCCTCGGAGCTCTGGCCGGGTCGCACCCCAGGAGAGGTCCGGGGATAGGGGACCAAAAAGTGGCACAAACATAAAAACTCAAAGGTCCGCGCGGATTTCTCGGATCGGCGCTGGGGCCCCCCGGCGGCGCCTCCGGCGCCGCCCCTGGCGCGCTCCGCGCGCCAGGGAGGGGGGTCCAGCGCCGATCCGAGAAATCCGCGCGGACCTCCGAGTTTTTCATGTTTATGTCACTTTTTGTTCCCCCCAGGGGAGCAGCGGCTCCCGCATCTCCTAGCGCCCCCAGGAGCCGCCCCTGAACGGGTGGCCGGCCGCCAGCGTCGTCGAGACCGTGTTCGACGTCGTGTGCTCACCCGCCGCTCTCCTCCCCTCCTCCCTCCTCCTCCTCCTCCTCCTCCTCCTCCTCCTCCTCCTCCTCCTCCTCCTCCTCCTCCTCCTCCTCCTCCTCCTCCTCCTCCTCCTCCTCCTCCTCCTCCTCCTCCTCTCCTCCTCCTCCTCCTCCTCTCCTCCTCCCCTCCTCCTCCTCCTCCTCCCTCCTCCTCCCTCCCTCCCTCCCTCCCTCCCCCTCCCTCCCTCCCTCCCTCCCTCCCTCCCACCTCTCCCTCCCTCCCTCCCCCTCCCTCCCTCCTCCCTCCCTCCATCATCCCCCTTGGCCCTCCTTCTCCTCCTCCTCGCCCAGGTTTCTGACGGAGGTCAGCCTTCGGTGGGCGTGTGCGCCGAACAGGGTGAACTTTGTCTTCGTCTCGGAGTCGTGGATCGACATTCTGGCAGCGAGCGCACTCGTGGTGCGGGCAGCGGTCGGCTTCGTGCTCCCAGACAGCCATGAAGATGTAGGTTCGATATATTTGCTGTGCTTTGTGCCGATAATCCGGTTATTGAAGGTTGCACGTCATTTCGAGACCCTCTTCGTGCTCATCCAGGCGGTCAAGGTCTCGATGGAGTCTCTTCCAATGCTGCTGTACGCTATGGCGCTGATCACGATGACGTTCGCTACTCTCATGTACGTAGTGGAACCAGAGATGTTCGAGACGCCATACCGGGCGGTGTGGTTTTGCCTAGCGACCATCACCACGGTTGGCTATGGGGATTATTCCCCGAGCACGCCTGCCGGAATCACAGTCGCCATGGTGTTGATAGTGTTGGGAATCATATTGGTGGCCGTGCCCATCGGCATTATCGGAATGACGTTCCACGAGATCTGGAACACGAGAGACTACTCGCTGCTGCTGCGGAAGACGCGGAGCAAGCTGCACCAGTGGGGCTACACGGCCCATGACATCCCAACGTTGTTCAAGCTCGTGGACTTTGACGAGAACGGGGTGCTGGAGCTCGACGAGTTCTGTGAGCTAGTGAAGGATCATCGAGAAAAAGAAACCCTAACCCGAACAACACGATGAAGACGTGGCCTCACTGAGGTCCCAGTCTTTGCATTAGGGATAAGAGAACTGGGCGGGCTGCTTCAATACGCCTGCAGAAACAACAAGACCCCCCAGGTGTTCCTAGTGTTCCTGGCCCTCCTAATGTAGGTCCCCTCCCAGAGGTTCAGGGGTCCTTTTTGGGGTTATTCAAAGGAGATGAAGATCGGCCTCTCCGAGCCTCGCGTCGTCGCCCTGTTCGAGCACATGGACAAGGACGGCAGCGGGGCGCTGGACGCCGCCGAGTTCGCGCTGGAGGCCCCGGCGGCGAGACCCGGGCCCCGCCCCTGCCGCTCGATTGCCGCGGAGGCCCGTGCCAAGAAGCATCCTGCCCGCCTCCAGGGTGCCCTGGGCGTCTTGGGCCTCGGTGGCTCTGCCACGCAGGGCGTGATGCCCCCCACGCCAAAAATCAGTGGACGTCCTGGGTTTTCAGGGCGGGGCTTCTCGCGAAAAGGGTGCTCGTGGCCGCGCTCCTGCTGTATTCGGGCACGTCGATGGTCGGCGGGGGAAGGGTACGGAGTTCGTCGACCACGTGGCGAAGTCCAAACCCCCGCCAGGGGGGGCCTCCTCCTCCTCGTCCGCTACCTCCTCCTACTCCTCCTCCCGCTCCTCCTCCTCCTCCTCCTGCTCCCCCTCCTGCGCCTCCTCCTCCTCCTCCTCCTCCTCCTCCTCCTCCTCCTCCTCCTCCTCCTCCTCCTCCTCCTCCTCCTCCCCCTCCTCCTCTCCTCCCCTCCTCCTCCTCGCCTCCTGCTCCTCCCCCTCCTGCTCCTGCTCCCCCTCTTCCTGCTCCTCCCCCTCCTCCTCCCCCTCCTCCTCCTCCTTCCCCTCCTCCTCCTCCTTCTGCCCCCCGCCTCCTATCGATTCAGGAGAGGGTGTGGTTGGTGAGGGCAGGGGTGCGGACGTTGCCGCCCGAGGTCTTCCCGGAAACATTCGTCGAGGCGTTCGGCCACGCGGAGGTGACCAAAGACCCCGACGGACCGAAGGGCCCCGGAGCATTGGCTCTCCCCCTCCTCCTCCTCCTCCTCCTCCTCCTCCTCCTCCTTTCTCCTCCCTCCTCCTCCTCCTCCTCCTCCCGTCCTCCTCCTCCTCCTCATCCTCCTCCTCCTCCTCTCCTCCTCCTCCTCTCCTCCTCCTCCCTCCTCTCCTTCCTCCTCCTCCTCCCCTCGCCTCCTCCTCCTCCTCCTCCTCCTCCTCCTCCTCCTCCTCCTCCCCCCTCCTCCTCGATCCTCCTCCTCCTCCTCCACCTCCTCCCTTTTCTCCTCCTCCTCCTCCTCCTCCTCCTCCTCCTCCTCCTCCTCCTCCTCCTCCTCCCCCTCCTCCTCCTCCTCCTCTGGCCGCCTGAGCAGGGCCCACTTCGATTCCTCCGCCCCGACTCGATTTGATGTCGATCGATTCCAAGTCGGCTCGACTGGAGTTCGGATATCCCGATTTGGATTTCGGCTTCTCAATGGGGAGGTCTTACTCGCCTGCCGAGTTCCGCCGATTCGATTCTTCCGACACGGCTGCCGATTTCCGCCGATCCGATTCACGTCGATCGCCGATTCGACTTCTAGATTCGATGCTTGGGCCCTCGTGGCATAAGGGGAGGAGAGAGGGCCCCCCTCGTCGCCACGGCTGGCGCGGCTGAAAAAACGTGTCAATTTCGACCTCGGGAGAGGCGTGTGGGGACCGAGTTCGAATGAATCTGCCATCATCCCGAAGCAGCACGGACAAACTTTCGTAGGCCCGCGCGGGTTCATCGGGTCGACGCCGAGGCCCCCCCCGTCTTGTGACGAAACGACTGTTCGGCCGCAGCGCTTTGCCCGCACTGCAGCCTTCGGGGCCGATTTCGGACCCCGGGACCATCGACATTCATCCGGAATGCGAAGCCACCCCAGGGAAGAGGCCGGGAGCGCCTGGGGCCGCGGATTGCAACGAGCAGCAACAAAAAATCAGAGCATGGCTGGGTATCCCTGCACTCGTGCTGGCGCCTCCGCCAAGCCCCCCGGCGCGCTCCGCGCACCGGGGAGGCATGTGGAGAGGGGGCCCAGCGCTGACCCAAAGAGTCCGTGCGGAGCTCCAGAAGTCTGTGTCTATGCTTCAGTCGGGCCTGTCCCTCGGCAGGAGGAATATTCAACAAGAGTCCAAAAATGGTCAGGGGGCGATGTTCCGAGTAGGTTTGACTATGTTGGATTATGTTTGACTGGTTTATCTTTCCTCCAGAATCCGCCTGTAGGGGGACATGCTCGACCTAAGTCTATGCAAAGTTTGGGCCTTCCAGGAGAGAGCTCCAATTGGATGGCGAGTTTGGCAGCCGCGATCAACGGGGGCAAGAAGATCTCATTGGACGAGAAATGATTTAGATTTTCAGAGCCATGGAGCGTCCCTCTCTGTGGTTGGTCGCCTGGCTGACTGCTGGCAAGCCCTCATATACTATTGTTTTTTGGGCCCTTGAGCCTATGAAGTCTGCCTTGAGCCCCTCTTTCTCCTGCTCTTTCGAAGTAGAACAAGAAGAACAACAACAATAATCAATCCCAAACTGTTCGCTCTCATCTGCCCGCGTGTCCTCAGCAACAACAACAAGTATGGTCAGACTGCTCGTTCTTACTTATTCGCATGTCATTCCGTATGTATACCCCAAACACTCGATACCCGCCCTTTTCATATTCGACCGCACCCCACTTGGGGGTATATCTTTCTCATCTGCCACGTGTAGTTGGCGCAGCCCCTAAAACAGGGGAGGGGAGGGAGGAGGGAAGGGACAAAGAAGAGGGAGGAGGAAGGAGCACGACAGAGATTAGCAGGAGGGGGTTGAGAGCAGAAAGTCAAGCGGCTGAACCAGACAGGCAGGCCGGGCGGGCGGACCTTAATGGGCGGGGCGGGCAGGCGGGCCCAGACGGCCGGGTCGTGAGGGCAGGTCGTTGAAGCGTCAGTCTTGCATGCAAGTTGCGAGAAAGTCCTGAGCGATAGTGCGATTCCTAAGTAAATCGTGAGGAAGAGTCCAGCGAGAGCGTGGTTCTTGAGCGTCGAGGGCGCGGCGTTTCAATGAAACGCAAGGAAGTCCCACACGAGCTCGCGAAATCTGGATAGATTGCAGGGGGATCCCGCACGAGAGTGCGATTTTGAATGGTTTTATCTATATATATATATATACACATACACATATATATATAGCCTGGCGAAGAACCCAACCATGTGCAGTTGTCAGTACCGCAGCTGCGGGTTTCATCTCCTTTGGAACTCCCCACAGGACCACGGAACGTGTGAGGGGTGTGCCGAGATGGGTGCCACTGGGGCATTCGGCGAAGCTCCCTATGGGGACATGAAACACGCGCGGGGCGTGCCGACATGGGTGGCGGAAACGCCTGTGAGGGCCGCCACTGGGCCCTTTGGTGGAGCTCCCTATGGGTCCCCGAAACATGATGCTGCTGCGGGGGGGGGTGCCGAGATGGGTGGCGGAGACGCATGTAAGCGCCGCTACTGGGGCCTTCGGTGGAGCTCCCTATGGGGCCACGAAGCGCGTGAGGGGTGTACTGAGATGTGTGGCGGGGACGCATGTGAGCGCCGCCACTGGGGCCTTCGGTGCAGCTCCTTATGGGGCCACGAAGCGTGTGAGGGGTGTGCCGAATTGGGTGCGGGTGGTGACGCATGCGGGCGGTGCCACTGGGGCCTTCGGTGGAGCTCCCTATGGGGGCACGAAACCTGTTGTTGCGAGGGGCGTGCCAGGATGGGTGGCGGGGACACATGTGAGCGCGGCCGCTGGGGCCTTCGGTGGAGCTCCCTATGGGGCCACGAAATGTGTGAGGGGTGTGCCGAATTGGGTGGGTGTGGGTGACGCATGTGAGCGCCGCCACTGGGGCCTCTGGTGGATGATGGGGCCACGAAACCTGTGAGGGATGTGCCGAAATGGGTGTGCGGGACGCATGCGCATGTGAGCGCCGCCACTGGGGCCTTCGGTGGAGCTCCCTATGGGGCCACAAAGCGTGTGAGGGGTGTGCCGAATTGGGTGTGCGGGACGCATGCGGGCGGCAGCACTGGGGCCTTCGGTGGAGCTCCCTATGGGGTCACGAAACGTGTGAGGGGTATGCCGAAATTGGTCTGCGGGACGCATGCGGGCGGCAGCACTGGGGCCTTCGGTGGAGCCCCCTTATGGGGCCACGAAACATGTGAGGGGTGTGCCGAAATATGTGTGCGGGACGCATGCGGGCGGCAGCATTGATGCTTTCGGTGGAGCTCCCTATGGGGCCACGAAACGTGTGAGGGGTGTGCCGAAATGGGTGTGCGGGACGCATGCGGGCGGCAGCGCTGGGGCCTTCGGTGGAGCTCCCTATGGGGCCACGAAACGTGTGAGGGGTGTGCCGAAGTGGGTGTGCGGGACGCATGCGGGACGGCAGCATGGGGCTTCGGTGGAGCTCCCTATGGGGCCACGAAACGTGTGAGGGGTGTGCCGAATTGGTGCTTTCGGTGGAGCTCCCTATGGGGCCACGAAACGTGTGAGGGGTGTGCCGAAGTGGGTGTGCGGGACGCATGCGGGCGGCAGCACTGGGGCATTCGGCGGAGCTCCCTATGGGGCCACGAAGCGTGTGAGGGTGTGCCGAAATGGAGGGAGGAGGGAGGGGGAAGAGGAGGAGAGGAGGACGCAGAACGCGGAGACCGTCTCTTCAAAACGAGGGCCCAACACCACAGGATAGTTGGGAAAAAATATCCCGCGGTAGCCGCTGTTGTCATAAATCGGAGGCCAGGGGCGCAGCCTGACGCGCAAGATTTTCCCTTGTAGGAAACAGGGTGCGAGCCCTGGGAGGTGCGTTTCATTTGAAATAACCAGGTGCACTCGAGAGGGGGATCGGCAATATTTCCCAACCCTCTCTTGGTGGGGTACTCGTTTTGAATAGGGCACTGTCTGCCCCGTCTTTCTCCTCCTCCTCCTCCTCCTCCTCCTCCTCCTCCTCCTCCTCCTCCTCCTCCTCCCCCCGCCTCGTCCCTTCTCCCTCCTCTCGGTCTCTCCTCCCGCTTGCGCCCTGCCTCGTGCTCGCAGCTCGCTCGGGTGTCGTCACTTGCGCAGCGGAGGTGCCGTGGGCTCCTGGGAGGCCCAGCGGAGGTGCGTCTTACGCAGATCACCATGAGACCTCGCCGTCCCCAGTGGGGCTGCGATCTGCGAAACCGTCGCCACTTTCGGGGGAGTCTTGAGAGCCCCAGCGGAGGTGCCTCTTACGCAGGTCACCATGAGACCTCGCCGTCCCCTGAGGGGCTGCGATCTGCGAAACTGTCGCCACTTTCGGGGGAGTCCTGGGAGCCCCAGCGGAGGTGCGTCACCATGAGACCCCGCCGTCCCCTGAGGGGCTGCGATCTGCGAAACTGTAGCCACTTTCGTGGCCTTCCAAGAAGCCCAGCGGAGGTGCGTCTTACACAGATCACCATGAGACCCCGCCGTCCCCTGGGGGGCTGCTATCTGCGAAACTGTAGCCACTTCCGTGGGCTCTTGGGAGGCCCAGCGGAGGTGCGTCTTACGCAGATCAACATGAGACCTCGCCGTTCTCTGGGCGGCTGCGATCTGCGAAACCGTCGCCACCTCCGTGGGCTCCTGGGGGCTCAGCGGAGGTGCGTCTTACGCGATCACCGCGAGACCTCGCTTCCCCCTGGGGGGCTGCGATCTGCAAAAACCGTTGCCACTTTCGTGAGTTCCTGGGAGCCCCAGCGGAGGTGCATCTTACACAGATCACCATGAGACCCCGACGTCCCTTGGGGGGCTGCGATCTGCAAAACTGGCGCCACTTTCGTCAGCTCCCGGGGGGGCCAGCGGAAGTGCGTCTTACGCAGATCACCATGAGACCCCGCCGTCCCTTTGGGGGCTGCGATCTGCGAAACTGTAGCCACTTCCGTGGGCTCTTGGGAGGCCCAGCGGAGGTGCGTCTTACGCAGATCACCACGAGACCTCGCCGTCCGCTGGGAGGCTGCGATCTGCAAAAACCGTCGCCACCGCCGTGGGCTCGTGGGAGGCCCAACGGAGGTGCGCCTTACGCAGATCACCATGAGACCCCGCCGTCCCCTGAGGGGCTGCGATTTGCGAAACTGTCGCCACTTTCGGGGGAGTCCTGGGAGCCCCAGCGGAGGTGCGTTTTACGCAGATCACCACAAGACCTCGCCGTCCCCTGGGGGGCTTGCGAAACCGTCGCTACTTTCTTGGGCGCCTTGGAGGCCCAGCGGAGGTGCGCCATACGCAGATCACAATGAGACTTCGCTGTCCCTTGGGGTTGGCGCGATCTGCGAAACGGTCGCCGCGCTCGTGGGGGCCACTGGGAGGCCCAGCGGAGGTGCGTTTTACGCAGATCACTATGAGACAACACCGTTCCCTGGGGGACTGCGATTTGCGAATCAGTCGCCACGTTCGTGAGCTGGGAGGCCCAGCGGAGGTGCGTCTTACGCAGATCACCATGAGACCCTACCGTCCCCTGGGGGGCTGCTATCTGCGAAACTGTAGCCACTTTCGCGAGCTCGTGCGAGGCCCAGCGGAAGTGCGTCTTACGAAGATCACCGCGAGACCTCGCCGCCCGCTGGGGGGCTGCGATCTGCGAAACTGTAGCCACTTCCGTGGGCTCGTGGGAGGCCCAGCGGAGGTGCGTCTTACGCAGATCACCACGAGACCTCGCTTTCCCTTGGGAGGCTGCGATCTGCGAAATCGTCGCTACTTTCGTGGGCTCCTTGGAGGCCCAGCGGAGGTGCGTCTTACGCAGATCACCATGAGACTTCGCCGTCCCCTGGGGGGCTGCGATCTGCGAAACTACCGCCACCTAAAGTGGGCTCCTGAGAGGCCCAGCGGAGGTGCGCCTTACGCAGATCACCACGAGACTCCACCGTCCTCTCGGGAGGCTGGGATTTGCGAAACTGTCGCCACTTTCGTGGGCTGCTGGGAGGCCCCCCGGAGGTGCGTTTTACGCAGATCACCATGAGACCTCGCCGTCCCCTGGGGGGCTGCTATCTTCGAAGCTGTAGCCATTTTCGCGAGCTCCTGCGAGGCCACGAAGGGCAGCGAGGAGGCCACCAAGGGTTGCAACGGGGCCACGAAGGGCAGCGAGGGGGCCACGAAGGGCTGCAACGGGGCCACGAAGGGCAGCGAGGGGGCCACGAAGGGCTGCAACGCGGCCACGAAGGGCAGCCATATCCCGATTCCCAAATCATTTGTGAGGGAGTCCTAAGCGTGAGCGCGACTCCTGGGTGCCTGGGTGTCGGGAGCGCGACGTTTTAGTAAATTGCGGGAAATTCCAACGCAAGGGCGCTATTCTAAGCAAGTCTTCAGCGAGAGCGCGACTCCAGAGCGCCGAGAGAGCGATTCTTGAATACAATGCGAGGACTCTCAGGCGGGAGCGGGGTCCTGGCTAAATTGTCAGGAAATCTCAGGTGGGAGTCGTTGTCGTTGTTGTTGTTGTTATACCCGGGGGGGAGCCAACAACACAGTTTGAGGAGGAAGAGCTACCCTGATAAAAACGGGGTGCGGGCGCCAGGAGGGGCATTTCAGTTGAAATATAGAATGTGCATGAGAAGGGGGGATTCAACAATAACGATTCTGCAGTAGTGAGAGTTCAACCACAACAACAATCATTTTACCATCATGCGCTATGCTACCACATGTTACATGCAGCCTTCTGGATACCACACCCCATCATGGGGGATGTTTCTGGCACGCGGGGCCCGATATTCCCTCACCCAGATCTCCCGCCCAAGAGAGTATTGCCACCACCTTTTCCTAAGAACATCGACATCCAGACGGCACATTGCCATCGCAATCGCCTCGCGCACGCCCCGCATCTCGGAGGAGGAGAAGGAAGAGGACGAGGAGGGGAGGGAAGATGAGAAAGAGGAGGAGGAGAATAATGGAGGAGGAGGAGGAGGAGGAGCAGGGGGAGGAAGGAAGAGTAGTTGTCATTGCGGGAGCAGCACTTCCGAGGACGAGGTGGTTCTTACTCCTCGTTCGAACTGTTACGCCACCATCCTGCGGCCTCGGCGCGTGGCCCTGAACGTTCATGCCCCCAGGCGCTGCCGCTCCCATGCTCGCATCCTCAACCAGCCAATTCCACACCCTCTCAAGGAATCCCCGAAGTCGATCCTTCGACCATCGATCCTTGGAGTCCCTGGAAGTCATCCGTCCTTCTCCTCCTCCACATCACTTATGCTCTCCAAAAATGATAGCTATTGAATAACTATGTTTCAACCGGGACTCTGGGAAGCCCCACCAGAGGTGCCACCGAAACGAGGGCCCCAGTCCTGAGTAAAGCGTAAAGAAGTATCAAACGGGAGCGACGAGAGAGGACGGAAGGGGAAGGGAGGAGGGAGGAGGGAGACAGGAGGAGGGAGGAGACAAGGGGGGCGAAAAGGGAAAGGGGGAGGGAGGAGGAGGGATGAAAAAGGGACGGGGGAGGGAGGAGGGAGGAGGGAGAAGAGGGGGCGGAGGGAGGAAGAGGGAGGAAGAGAGAGGGGGAAGGCAACAACAACGATTTCAATACTGCTCGTTCATATATGCTCGCGTGCAATTCCGCGCGCGTATCCCAAACCCTCGGCATTCGCTTTTTCGTCTCCGATCGCCCCCGCGGGGATGCACCTCCATTACATGCCGCGCAAATTCAACGCAACCCCTAAAACAGGGGGACAAGAAGACGCATAGAAAGGGGGGGAGGATGGAACACGAGAGAAATTCGCAGGAGTGAAGTTTGGAACAGAGAACACGCGGCATAACCAGACGGGCAGATCGGCGCGCGAGCCCCGGGGGGGACACTTCAATTAAACAAATAGAATGTGCATTGGCGGGGGGAACAACACGAATGGTTCTTTATGAGCGAGGACAGGGAGTGGCCCCGAGTGGCGAGCGGCGCGCATTATATTTTTGGACAGGGAGCTCGCCCCCCACCCACCCACCCACCCCACCCCCCCAACACGCGCGCAAGTGCTTTCGAATGATCCCGACATGCGGCGCGAAAGGCCCGCTTGGTCGACTGTGATGAACATGTTTGTAAGCCTGCGATTTTCCGAATGATTCGCAAGAGCGCGCGCGCAAACATTGTTCGACGGCTCACGTTTCGAAGTCATGTGTTTTTAGTGCGGTTTCGGGCAATTTGATTCCCTACCGAGGCTCTGCTTTGAAGGGTTCTTACTCGGTTGGCTTAAAGGGCCCGGCAGTGCACAGCGCCCCGGGCGGTTCCCCCAGTCCCCTGGGACCCAAGCGAAAGCAACAGCAAAGGTAAAAGCAAACGCGCGGTTCCCCCAGTTGCGCTCCCTGGGTGCCAAGCAAAAGCAAAATCAAACGCAAAATTGAAAGCAAAAGCGAGGGCAAAACAAAAGCACAGCATAGCATAGCATAGCATAGCCTAGCGCAGCATAGCATAGCGCAGAATAGCATCGCCGAGCCTGCCTAGCCCAGCATAGCATTGCGCAGCATAGCATAGCATAGCATAGCATAGCAGTGCATAGTCTAGCATTGCATAGCATAGCGCAGCACTGCATCCACTATTGCTGCTGCTATATATATATATATATATATATATATATATATATATATATATATATATACATACATACATATACATATATATATATATATGTATGTGTGTGTACGTGTATGTGTGGCTGTGTGCGCACGTATGTTCCATGCATGTTGGCCGTTTGTGGGCCATCCTAAGCCCTTGGTGGGGCAGTTTGAGTCCTTAGGATTCACGAAGGTTTCGCACATAGCACCGGCCGGGAGACACGGAACCCGACGTATTATCGCATGTCCGAAATGTATATTTATATATGCAAGTATATGTGTATATATTCATAACACCCATGTGGAATGCTGCATGTGTGTGCGTGTGTGTGCATGTATGTGTCCAGCACCGCGTCGTAATGCCTTTCATCCTCGTTGCCGTTCAGCCTCAATTCCGTGATTCGCAGAGCCACGCAAGAGCGTGCAGCAGTGTATTGCGTCATGCGGGTACTCTTACGGACTTCGAGTGGCGAGGCACGAGACCCAGCAAGCAGCGTTGAGCATCCTGCAGAGAACAATGTTCCAAGCAGTGTTGAACAACCTGCAGAGACGTTCACTTCCATCGCGGCCGTGAATCGGTGGTTGACTGTGCACGGTGTTGCGTGTAACACACCAGACTTCCAAAAACTGCGTGCGGCAGTTTCGGTGCTCACGAAGACGCCCAACCCTCGACAGGAAGAGGTGTCCCCTCTCTGTTGCTTCTCTTACGGCGCGGCGTCGGCGGTTCTGGCACTACTACTACTACTACTACTACTACTACTACTACTACTACTACTACTACTACTACTACTACTACTACTACGACTACTACGACTACTACTACTACTACTACTACTACTACTACGACTGCCACGACTACTACCACTCCTGACTACTACTACTACTACTACTACTACTACTACTACTACTACGACTACTACTACTACTACTACTACTACTACTACTACTACTACTACTACTACTACTACTACTACTACTACTACTACTACTACTACTACTACAATACTACTACTACTACTACGACTACTACTACTACTACTACTACTACTACCACTACTACTACT
>CAUYUJ010012612.1:0-10000 GCA_963575745.1 Prorocentrum cordatum | reverse complement strand
CCTTCGCTGGAGCTCCTATGGGGCCACGAAGCGTGTGAGGCGGTGTGCAGAAATGGGCGGGGCCGCATGGGAGCGCAACACTGGGGCTTCGGTGGAGCTCCCTATGGGGCACGAAACGTGTGAGGGGTGTGCCGAAATCCGCGCGGTGGGCGCATGGGAGCGCAGCCACTGGGGCTTCGCGGAGCCTTCGGGAGCTCCTATGGGGCCACGAAACGTATGAGGGGTGTGCCGAAATGGGTGCGGTGGGCGCATGGGGGCGCAGCCACTGGGGCCTTCGCTGGAGCTCCCTATGGGGCCACGAAGCGTGTGAGGGGTGTGCCGAAATGGGTGCGGTGGGCGCATGGGGGCGCAGCCACTGGGGCCTTCGGTGGAGCTCCCTATGGGGCCACGAAACGTGTGAGGGGTGTGCCGAAGTGGCTGCTTTTGCTGATGATGATGATGGTGATGATGATGATGATGATGATGATGGTGATGATGATGATGATGATGATGATGGCAGGAGGGAGGGGGCAGCGGGAGGAGGAGTGAACGCGGGGCGCTGTCTCTTCAAAACGAGGACCCAACACCACAGGATGGTTGGGGGGGGGGAAAAAAAAACGATTCCGCAGGACTGCTATGGCATCCCGTAATGACTGAATAGCACGCCCATGCCCCTCCAACTGGATTCCGTAAGACTCATTCAGCATCCCGCAGGGTCCTGTAGCCCTCTTACACCACTCCCATGGGATTCCGTAGGACTGCTATAGCATCCCGTAGGGATCCGACCGCACTCCCGTGCTCCTTCCATAAGATGCAGTCGGGCTGCCATCACATTCCTTAGGGATTCTATAGCAATCCTGTACCATCCTATTGGATTCCGTGGGACTGCTATAGCACCGTGCTGGGATCCTGAAGCAGTCCTGCACGCCTCCTATGGGATTATATCGGATTGTTCCAGCATCCCGTAAGGATCCTATAACAGTCACGCACGTCTCCTATAATTTGTGTTTGGCACGGCTGTTTGAACATCCCGTGGGGGTCCTGTAGTCCTCCCGCACCCTCAATATAGGATTTCGTAGGACTGCCACAGCATGCCGTAGGAATCCTATACGACTCCCATATACTTCCTATATGGTTCCGTGAGACTGCTATAACACTCCTCAAGGATACTGTAGCCCTCCCATACCGACAATACTCGAAGCTTTGAGGCCGCCGAAGGCAAATATGGAAACCCCAGAATCTCGGGGGGCGCGCCGGGAACTCGGATACCCCCCCCCCGCCCGCCCCCGCCCCCACCCCCGCCCGCCCTGCAGCGAGACGTTGGACCTCGGGGGCGCCCAAGGCCGAGAGGCCGCCAGAAATTTGACTTTTATAAGAGCCCCATTGGGTTCCAATGAGGTCCAGCTTGATCCCCCGACAACCTTCTTATTGGAGTCCAATGGGAAGGCCTCTTATTGGATGCAAATAAGCCTCGTGCTGGATGCCATCTGGAAGGCCCCCCGCTGGAACCCAGTGGCCCTATTTGTTTTCATGTGGGATGCCCCCGGTGAGGCCCCAATCGGTGCGGGGCGGGGCGCGGTCCGAGATGTCGGCCCGAAACAATTCCTCTGCCTCGCGCGCTGCTGCAGCTGGCGCACCATCCGCGGGGGGGTGACTGCGAAGCCCCGGTCGCTGAGCGCCGACCACTCCGCCCCGCGGAGGCGGCTGATGCCCTGGGCGAGCAAGAGGGCCTTCTATATAAGGGCGAGCCCCCGACCGCAGCGGCTCGCCCATCGAGCCAGGGCTGGCCCGAGAGGAGGGCCCGCCCGACGGGCCCGACGGCGGGGTCGGCTGCCAACGCCGACGCCCCAGACCAGCGGCGGCCGACTCGATCATGTCATCGGCGACGTTGAAGTCGCCGATCAGGATGAGACAGCCGGCGAAGGGCGCGGATCTAATAACATCAATTAGGGCGACACAATCCATACGTATCCACTGCTCCCTGGCCAGGCCCATCCTGAACGCAGGAGCTGCGCATACGCCACGCCCTCCTGGTCTGGCCAGGAGGGCGTATACACAGCTCCTGGGTTCAGGATGGGCCTGGCCAGGGAGCAGTGGATATGTATAGATTTCGTCCCCCGACATCAATCTGGGCAAGGATGGCGGATCGGACCTCGGCAAAGTCACTGCGCCCCAGATCGCAGACGTGGACGTTCCAACGGGGCCGGCGGAAGGCCCCGAGCACGCGGGCGATCTCAAGCATCAGGGCCCCGCCCGAGGGATATGCCCGAGGCGAAATTCTGACCATCCGCATCGCAGCCCTCGGGGCCAAAGCGCGCGCCCCGCCCGCGCGCGTCGCGGCAGCGGGCGGAACGCCGAAACATTCAGATCGCAGCAAAGCCGACCAAGAAGTATTGAGACGGCGTTCCCCGCCCCATGGTCCTCCTGCGCAGCAAACATGGCGGGCGAGCCCAGCGGTGGCCGCGGCGCCCCCGCCTTGCGCGCCACGGAAATCGACTGGTGACGCAACGAGGCCCGAGCGCTCCCCATGAGCCAAAAACAGCGCGCTCGGCGCCCGGGACATCAGCAGACCGAGTTCAGAGCTCTGGATTCGACAGACAAACGCAACTGATGATTCTGAATTGGTGCCTGTAAATATCAGCTCTGTAGCTGTCCTACAGCTCGAGTTAAGTACAAAAAAACCGAGAGTTCCTGTCAAGATGATTTGAATAATACGAATAGGTTTGCAGACCTAGCTCGGCTAGCAGACCGAGTTCAGACCTCTGGATTCAACAGACGAGCGCGCCTGATGATTCTGA
The DNA here is from genome assembly GCA_963575745.1 of Prorocentrum cordatum. Classification (NCBI taxonomy): domain Eukaryota; class Dinophyceae; order Prorocentrales; family Prorocentraceae; genus Prorocentrum; species Prorocentrum cordatum. Next base: position 7,223 of record CAUYUJ010012612.1, on the reverse strand, counting down.
ATGCGATAGGTGTGCTTGCCAGCTCTGTAGCTGCCCTGAAGCTCGAGTTATGTTCAGAAAACCGTCAGCGCGTATCTGCGCCAGCGGCCCACCCTCGATGTGGAAGTGCTCGCCCATGGTGTAGCTGGCCCCTGCCGGCCAATCCCGAAGCGCAGCTTCCACCGTGGCCCGAGCCACGTCCTCCCTCGCAAACGCCGTGAAGATCCCAGGGTCTGCGGCGCGAGCCCAGTCGCCCTAGGGGCGGCTTTGGCAAGGTCGAGCTCCTTCCCGAGCGTCGCCGTCCGCTCCTCGAGCTGAACGCGAAACCGACCATTGGCATCACATCGCTGGTCAAGACTCTGCATGCGTCGACCACTGGCCGCGAACCGCCGCTGCAGCGTCTCGCCGAACTTGTTGAGAAGCGGCTCGATGACGCCATGGGGCCGCCGACGGACGATGGAGTCCGCAACCTCCTTGACGGTGCCATGAACCTCGTCGAGCAGCTGGTTTTTGGAGACGTCGAGCTCCGAGTGCGGCAGCGAGCCAGCCCAGGGATCAAGCCGTGGGCCACCAAGGCCACCACTTCCAATGCTCGAGGCAGCAGCGGCGCCTAGCACACGAGTGGCACCGTCGCCAGCGGGACCCCCGCCACGCCAGCGGCCAGCCAGATGATGACGCGCACCACCGCTGCCAGAACTCGGATGGAGGGGCCACTGCAGTGGGCCCACAGGGGCCGCAGCCAAACTACCGCCAGCGGCTGCCGCGGCACCATGGGGTTCCTCAGCACAGGCCAACTCCTGCGACGGGAACGCGGGCGCCGCGTCCAGCTCGAGAAAGTCCGACGCCCGCAAGGCAGCAGCGGCGGCGAAAAAGCGGGCCCGCTCCTCCTGCGAGCCGCCAGGGGGCAGGCCTCCACGCTTTTTCCTGGATCGATGCGAACTCTGCCCAAGAGTCCCCGCTGCCTCAGCGCCGTCGCGAGAGGCTCGAGAGCCAGCAGCCCGACCGCCGGGACGGTGGCGCGGAGTCGCGGGCACGGAAGACCTGGGCGATACATCGGACATGCCATCAGCAGACAGAATAGGAGCCCGATCGCGCGCGTGCCGAGTCGGGGTGCGGGCCTCTCCTTTGGCAGGCGTCTTGATATCACTGTCATTCTTTTCCTTCCTGTCATGATCACCTGCCATGAGGAACAAAACTGCACTGGCGCCCGCAAAAACTGGGCATTTTTCAGTTTACCCGCGGCCGTCAGTGCGGGTGCGAGACAGAAGAGGTTGTTCCGACAGGAGCTCACAGAGACGTCAGGGTCTACTAGCCTCGGACTAGAAGTTCACTTCCTGCCCAGGGGACACATACATTTTGAACCAAAAGGACTACGGAAAACGGGGGGGAGCAGGGGCAGGGCCAGGACGAGCAGAGGCACGGGGAACGGGGGGGGGCGACGGCGACGACGACGCCCACGACGAGACGGAAGCCGACCGGGCAAACAGGGCCCAGAAACTGGGCGGGCATGCTTCTCCGGGGCCACGCCCGAGATGTGTTCCCCGGGTGGGCTTGTGGTTTCCCTGGGTGTCCCTGGCTCTGGCTCTACGTCCGGCCTCGTGGGCGACTCTCTGCGCGCTCCCATCCTCCCCCTCCGCCCCCCTCGCGCCCCCCTCTTCTGCGCCCTCCTTCCTGCGTCGCAATTCGCGTCTGCAGCGCCTGCGTGCTTGCGTCCGCGGAATGAAACAGTGTGCTTGCAGTGCCCACGCATTGACAAAGAAAACGCACGGCACCCCTGCGGCAAAAGGCCCTAAGCAGCTGTTCGCACAGCGGCGATGGGGGTCACGATGAAGGGTCACGATGGTGGCCACGATGGATTGGGATGGGAATGGAAACGTACAGTTCCTATCCGCCGGCCCCCTTGCGGGGGCACCAGGCTGCAGGGCGAAGGTTCGCAGTTTCCTGCGCCCCTTGCAGTTTCCAGTTTCCGCTCGCGCACATCGGCGGGGTCAGGGTCCCAAAACACATGGGATTTGCCACATTTCTGAAATCCGGTAGCGCCCCTCACACAGATCGGCAGGGTCAGGGTCCAAAAACACATGGGATTTGCCACATTTGTGAAATTCGGTGGCGCCCCTCGCGCAGATCGGCGGGGTCAGGGTCCGAAGACCCAGGGGATTCTTAACATTTCTGAAACTCGGTGGCGCCCCTCACGCGGATCGACAAGGTCAGGGTCCAAAAACACAGAGGATAACACATGTTTTCGAACTCGGTGGCACCCCTCACGCAGATCGGCGGGGTCAGGGTCCAAAAACGAAAGGGATTTGCCACATATTTGAAATTCATACAACAACGGCTACAACAATAGACTCGCAATCTCCACTCGTCTTGCCAATTACCAATCGCCATCGCATGAAGTCCCGACGCTGCTTCACGGTGAAGCCACAGCCTCATGACTTCGCTCTTCCATTGCCCATTCTCCGAGAGAGGGGGCCAGCGGCAGGGGGCGAAGCCCTTGCGGTATAAATATAAAAATCACTCGCCCGAAAAATACGGTTTCCGGCAAACATGGGATATGATGGCAATGCTTACGTATCGATATCATCGCCCATGATGGGTATATATCAGACATGCTTCCTGTGACGCAATAGTCCGTTAAGCTGTGGACCAGTGATTGCAATAAAACAGGACAGGGAAGAGGACGGACGACGACGACGACGACCCTCACTCCTTTCACGCGCGCGGAGACGGGACCGCGGTGCCCGCACTGTGTGCGTCGTGTCCTGTAAGCACGATGCAAGTGCGGCAGGGAGCGAGCAGGGCGAGAAGAGTAACAACTATATACGGATGGGGGTAAGAATCGGGATATGGATGGGCATAGGTATGCAGGGTGAGGGAATTGGGTAAAAAAGGGCAGGGACAGAGGCGCAAGGATAGGAATGAACATAGGGGTACGGACAGGGATAGACAGTGTGAGACAACGGGAGACACTTGAATCAGAAACACTGGGAGACGACGGGAAACAACGGGAGACATTGGAGACAGCGGGAGACAATGGTAAACAACGTCGCCCGACCGACTCCGGATCTGGCAGCGCACCTACTGGATTCTTCGAAAACTGGTATAGAGCCATTACAATCAAGCTGTTTAGGGAGCGCACAAACACACACACACACGCGCGAAGAGAAAGAGAGAGAAAGAGAGATTGGGAAAGAAAAAACAATAAACACCCTCGAAACAAAAACGCCCAGGCCCTGGCCGAAGGTGGCCCCAACAAGGGAAGCCCAGGTGGCTTCCCGAGCGCCCCTCACGAAGCCCGCGGGGGAAGCAGCCCCGACACAGTTGCGCGAAAGGCGGGGAGCACCGTGGACTCCGACGCTGCCAAAAAAACAACATCGCGATATATCACGACCAGAGCCCTAAGACCTCACTGGCCTGCGGCACGTTCCGAGGCGGATCGATCCGTGATGGCCCCCGGGCCCGAAGGGGGCGAAGGCGCCCGCCGTGAGAAAGTTTGCAGCGCCTGGGTCTCGCGGGGGGGGATAGGGGAGAGGAGCGGGACCTTGTTGGCGCAGCGCCGCCGACGGAGCCAGGTCGGGCACCCGGAGCTCAAAACTGAAACACAAAGGCCTTCGGAGCCAGAGCGGCCAAGGCGCGGCGGCAGCGACAGCCGCGAGGGGGGGGGCGCCAGCGGGGGCGGCGAGCGGGGTGGCCAGCGGGGGAAGAGCGGGGGAGCGGGGCAGGAGCCGCGAGGGGGGCGGTGACGAGGGCGGCCATGGTGGCGGTGATGATGACGGAGGTGATGGTGGTCACGACGACGTCGACCGCCGATGCTGCGTGGCAGGTTGGCCCGGCGACGCAGCAGCAGCCACGAGTGGAGCATGAAGCATGCGCCGCCCGCGGCTGCAGCGCCCCCGCGCCAGGGACCGCCGCCGGGAGTCGTGGAAGGCTTCACGACTTCTGCCGCCCTTCGACTCGCGCTGGAGCGGCCGCGAGATGCTCCGACTTTCCCTGGGGATCTCTGGATGTACCTGGAATGACCTGGATTTCTCCCGATTTACCTGGATTCAACGGGAGTTATTTCGATGTATCTGCCATTTACCTGGATTTATCAGGCTCGGTCCCCACAAGTCGATTGGCGAAAAGTCGACAAGCCCGAGGGAAGGAGCAGGGCTGCTAACGACGGCGCTGTTGACGGTGGTGGTGATGGCGTCTGGGCGGAGGGCCCTCCAGGAGGGCCTGGGTCGCCCACCCGGGGCCAGGCGGTCGCGGCGGGCCCACCTTTTTGCTTCCTTGCGGCATGGAGCGTGACTGTGAGGAGGAGGGGGGCTCAATTTAAGTCGGGACTGTCCTCCCACAGGTGGGGTTGGACGAATGCTATTACTAGTACTAGTACTAGTACTAGTAGTAGTAGTAGTAGTAGTAGTAATACTAGTAGTAGTACTACTACTACTACTACTACTACTACTACTACTACTACTACTACTACTACTACTCCTTACTACTACTTTACTACTACTCTTACTCCTACTACTACTAGTACTACTAATACTACTACTACTTACTACTACTACTATCTATACTACTACTACTACTACTACTACTATAGCTAGTACTAGTACTAGTTAGTAGTACTAGTACTAGTACTTAGTACTAGTAGTACTAGTACTAGTACTAGTACTAGTATTAGTACTAGTACTAATACTAGTACTAGTACTAGTCGTACTCCTACTAGTAGTATTACAACAACAACAACTACTACTACTACTACTACTACTACTACTACTACTACTACTACTACTACTACTAGTACTACTAGGGCTGACCGGGGGATGGTGGCCGGGCAGTTCGTCCGTGAGACGACTTAAGGGTGGTGATGGAGGCTTCGCGTTTCCAACGGCTTTAGCAAAAAAAAAAAAGGAGATTGTGGGTGTGGGTGTGGGTGTGGGTGTCGGTGTGGGTGTTTCATGTATGATGCACGCTGATGTATGATGATGTATGATGATGCATGATGATGTACGATGGTGTATGATGCTGTATGATGATGTATGATGGTGCGCGATGATGTATGATGATCTTGGTGATGTATGGTGAAGTATGGTGATGTATGATGATGTATGATAATGTATGATGATTGATGTCTGGTGTTTGGTTGTGTAAGATGTACGGTGGGTAATGGCGTCTGATGTCTGAGGTCTGATGTTTGATGTTGAGTGATGTTTGGTGTTTGATGTATGATGTTTAATGTGCTTGGTGTTTGATGTATGATGTTTGATGTTTGATGATGTATAATGTATGTTTGATGATGTTTGATGTTTGATGCTTGATGTTTGTTGATGTTTGATGATGTTTGATGTTCTATGTTTAATGATTTTTGGTGTTTGATGTGCGCTGTTTGATGTTTGATGTTTGATTATGTATGAGGTTTGATGTTTTATGTTCGATGTTTGATGACGAATGGGTGTTTGATGATGTTTGGTGTTTGATGTTTGATGTTTTGATTGTGTATGATGGTTGATGTTTGATGATGTATGATTTGTGATGTTTGGTGTTTGATGATGTGTGATGTGTGATGGTGTATGAAGTTTGGTGATTGATGTATGGTGTTTGATGATGTATGAGGTTTGCTGTTTGTTGTATGATTGTTGATGATGTGCGATGTAATGCGATGCGTGATGTTTGATGATGTATGATGATGTATAATGTACGGTGTTTGATGGTGTTTGATGATGTAGTATGATGTATTGTGTTTGATGGTGCATCATGATGTATGGTGTATGGTGTACGATATTGTATGATGATGTAATATGATGGATGGTATTTGGTGGTGTATTATGATGTATGATGTATGATGTTCGATGATGTGTGATGTTGTATGATGCGTGATGTTTGATGATGCATGGGGTTTGGTGACGTATGATGTTTGATGGTGTATGATGCTTGATGATGTATGATGGTTGGTCATGTATGGTGTATGTACAATGTTGTATGACGCATGCTGGTGTATAGTGTATGTGTACTGTTGTCTGATGCACGATTGTAAGGTGTATGTATAATGTTGTATGATGCGTGAGGGTGTATGGTGCATGTATAATGTTGTATGGTGCATGGTGATGTATGTTGAATATATCATGGTGTATGATGAATGATGGTGTATGATGTATGATGATATATGATATATGATGATGGAGTTAAATGGTGTATGATGTATGATGTATGTTGAATGCATCACGTTGTGTGATGCATGATGATATATGATGTATGGAGCAGGTTGTATGATGCATGATGTTGCATGATGTATGTATCATGCTGTATGACTACTACTACTACTACTACTACTACTACTACTACTACTACTACTACTACTACTACTACTACTACGACTACTACTACTACTACTACTACTACTACGACTACTACTACTACTACTACTAACTACTACTTACTACTACTACTACTACTACTCCCAAGGAGGCCCAAGAGGCCTCCCAGGAGGCCCAAGAAGCTCTTGGGAAACGCAAGAGGCCTCTCAGGAGGCCCAAGAGGTCTCTCAGGAGGCCCAAGAGGTCTCTCAGGAGGCCCAAGAGGCCTTCCAGAAGGCCCAAGAGGCCTTCCAGAAGGCCCAAGAGGCCTCCCAGGAGGCCCAAGAGGCCTCCCCAGGAGGCCCCCCAAGAGGCACCCCCGGGAACCCCAAGAGGCCTCTCAGGAGGCACAAGAGGCCTCTGAGGAGGCCCCAGGTGCCTCTCAGGAGGCCCAAGAGGCCCAGGAGGCCCAAGATGTCTCTCAGGAAGCCCAAGGGGCTTCCCAGGAGGCCCAACGAGGCCTCAGGAAGCCAAAGATGCAGGCCTCCCAGGATGCCCCAGAGGCCTCCCAGGAGGCCCAAGAGGCCTCCCAATCACCACCATCAGCAGCAGCAGCAGCAGCAGCAGCATCATCATCATCATCATCATCATCATCATCATCATCATCATCATCATCATCATCATCATCATCATCATCATCATCATCATCATCATCATCATCTATCTTCAGCGCCGTCATCATCATCATCATCATCATCATCATCATCATCATAATCATCATCATCATCATCATCATCATCATCATCATCATCATCATCATCATCATAATCATCATCATCTTCATAATCATCATCATCATCATCATCATCATCATCATCATCATCATCATCATCATCATCATCATCATCATCATCATCATCATCATCATCATCATCATCATCATCATCATCATCACCATCACAA
>CAUYUJ010012611.1:0-15209 GCA_963575745.1 Prorocentrum cordatum | reverse complement strand
TGATGATGATGATGATGATGATGATGATGATGATGATGATGATGATGATGATGATGCGGGTGCAGATCATGATGCTGCTGATGATGTTGCTGATGATGATAGTGATGCGGATGTTGACGTGATGAGGATGAGGATGATTCTGAACCTGCTGATGACGCTGACGATGATGATGAACATGATGCTGGTGCTGATGATGGTTGTGTTGTTGTTGATGATGGTGCTGATGATGATGATGCTGCTGCTGATGATGATGATAAAACTGATCATGTTGGTGATCATGCTGTTGAAGATGCTGACGATGATGATGATGATAATGATGCTGGTGCTGATGATGGCTGTGTTGTTGCAGATGGTGGTGCTGGTGATGATGCGGATAATGATGATGCTGCTGATGATGATTCTGCTGATGATGATGCTGCTGCTGCTGATGAGGACGCTGCTACTGATGATGCTGATGATGACGATTATGATGATGGTGATGCTGATTATGCTGCTTCTGCTGATGATGCTGATGATGACGACGATGATGATGCTGATGATGATGACGATGATGATGCTGATGGTGATGGTGATGGTGATGGTGACGGTGATGGCGTTGGTGGGTGGTGTTGATGGTGGTGGTGGTGGTGATGGTGATGGTAATGCTGACGTTCCACGGCACATTTTCACAAAAAGGGACGTGCAGAACCGAGGGCTGACATAACCGAGTGTTCTATATACGTAACTCGTTCTCGATATTGCAATATCTTCGACAGGAGGCATCGTTTCCACATTCAAGCCGCCCAGAGCACCGAGTGTGCCGTTCGCATGTTCGTGGACACCGAAAGTACAAGGGCCGATCGGCCCCTGAACTGGAGCCCGTGATTCAGAACGTGATTGTGACAATGCGTTGGCGCACTTTGCCCACGTCTGGGATGTTTCTTGGCTTCGCGGATGCAGCTTCTTTCGGGATCGCAACGCCGCACATGATGCACCGTCTGCCTCGTCGAGAGCCGCTCTGGTATCCAAGGAGACATGCAGACAGGCAGGCTACCTTGCCTTGCCTCGTTTCCCTCTTCCCCCGCCCACTCTCCCTCTCCCCTCCTCCGCCTTCCCTGGTCCTCCCGTTCTTCGCGCTCCTCCCGCTCTTGCTGCTCCTCTTCCTCCTGTTCATCTTAACTTGCTCATCCGCCACCGCCTCCCCCAGTGTACGCAGCTTTCCTTCTCTGCTTGCGCACCACATGTTGGTGTCCTCTGGGCGGCTCTAGGTCCACCATGGCACCCGTCGGTGGATACGGACGAGACCTGCGCAAGGAAAAGGGAAGGGTGGGAGGGGTCGACTGCCAGATATGGCGCGAGCGCACCCAGCTTCCCCTCTCCGAGGAGGATGAGGAGGAGGAGCAGGAGGAGGAGGAGGAGGAGGAGGAGGAGGAGGAGGAGGAGGAAGAGGAGGAGGAGGAGGAGGAGGAGGAGGAGGCTTCTGGAGGAGGAGGAGGAGGACGAGTTTCCCTCTCCCCCTTCTTCCTCTCCCAGTGCAGCCCCAGTCAGCACGGCGAACCACCTCTCTGCATGCCAGGCGTGCGGCGTGCGTCCCGGCCGAGTGCTCATTCCCTCGGAGCTGCCATAAAGGAGTGTGGGAGGGCGAAGCAATGGAGCGCGGCGCTGCAGTTGTTCCGCGAGGCGTCGCAGCTGCGCGTGGAGGTCGATGGGCCAATCTTCCACCACCACTACCATACGTAGGACGGGGGAGAAGGGATGATGGGGAGGTCCTCCTCCTCCTCCTCCTCCTTCTCGTCCTCCTTCTCCTCCTCCTCCTCGTCCTCGTCCTCGTGGTCGTCGTCGTCCTCCTCCTCCTCCTACATTTGGTAGTGGTGGTGGGAAATCGGCCCATCAGAGGTCGGCGGAAACCATTACAATGCGATTGTCAGCGTGTGCGGCAGAGGCAGGCAGTGGCAACAGGCGCTGTGGCTTCTCGGCGAGACGGCCGAGGCGTCGCTGGAGCTCGACGTCGTCAGCTGCAGCGTCGGGATCAGCGCGTGCGAGAGGGGCGGGCAGTGGCAGCGGGCCCTCGCGCTGCTCCGCGAGATGCGGGAGGCGAAGATAGAGCCCAACGTCATCCGAGCTCCTGATTGCACTGCCGGGGCCCGCGCGCGCGCGAGATGCAGGAGCACTGGAGGCTCGACCCCGCTCCGCTTCCGCAGCGGGCGGCAGCACTCCCTAGCAGGCCCTGCTCGGGGCCGGGGAGCCCCGCGGCGAGCCCATCGGGGGGGCACCAGGCCAGGAGGAGGAGGAGGAGGAGGATGAGGAGCAGGAGGAGGAGGAGGAGGAGGAGGAGGAGGAGGAGGAGGAGGAGGAGGAGGAGGAGGAGGAGGAGGAGGCGGGCGCAGGAAGGAAGCAGGAGGAGCAGAGGAGCAGGAGGAGGAGGAGGAGGAGGAGGAGGAGGGAGAGGAGGGGAGGAGGACGAGGAGGAAGGAGGAGGGAGGGGAGGAGGAGGAGGAGGAGGAGGAGGAGGAGGAGGAGGAGGAGGAGGAGAAAGGAGGAGGAGCGGAGGAGGCCGAAGGGAAGAGGAGGAGGAGGGGAGGAGGAGGAGGAGGAGAGGAGGGAGGAGGAGGAGGAGGCGGAGGAGGAAGGAGGAGGAGGAGGAGGAGGAGGAGGAGGAGGAGGAGGAGGAGGAGGAGAAAGGGGGAGAAGGCAGGAGGAGGAGGAGGGGGAAGGAGGAGGGAGGAGGAGGAGGAGGAGGAGGAGGAGGAGGAGGGGAGGAGGAGGGAGGTAGGAGGAGGAGGAGGAGGAGGAGGAGGCGGCCCCCAAGAGAGGGCCCCGGCAAGCCCTGGGCCCAGGAGCCCCGCGGCGGGCTCCCAGGCGCTCCCAGGCGACCCCAGCGAGAGCCCGAGAGGACGGCCCGAGAGCGGCCGAGAGGGCCCCTGCAGACGGCCCCCCGGGGCAGCCCAAGAGCCCCCCGAGAGAGGGGGTCCCAAGACGACTTGGGAGGCCTCCTCCTCCTCTCCTCTTCCTCCTCCCATCTCTCCTCCTCCTCCTCCTCCTCTTCCTTCTCCTCTTCCTTCTCCTCTTCCTTCTCCTCCTTCTCCTCCTCCTCCTCCTCCTCCTCCTCCTCCCAAGAGGTTCCGAGGACCTCTGGAGATCCTACAGCAGCTGCAGAACAGCAGCAACAGGGCCAGCAGCAGCAAGCAGCGGCAAGCGGCATCGGCCAGCAGCGACATGTAGCCGCGGCCAGCACCGGCAGCACGCATCAGCAAGCAAGCAGTCGAGGACAGCAGCAGGAAAGCGGCAGCAGGCACCAGCAATACGCGGCAATTGGCGGCATCACGCGGTGGCAAAGAGCAGCCATCAGTAGCCAGCGGCATCAAGCGGAAGCGAGGGCAGCATGCCACGGGCCTTGTTGGCGTTATTGTCGAGGACATAAGTACAGGGGCCAGCTCCAGTCAGCTACAGCGCTGGGATTAGTGCATGCGAGAAAGGCGCGCAGTGGCAGCGGGCTCTGGCTTTGCTCAGCGAGATGCGGGAGGCGGAGTCGGAGCCCAACACCATCAGCTTCAACGCTGGGATCAGCGCGTGCGAGAAATGCGAGCAGTGGGAGCGGGCTCTGGCTCTGTTCGGCGAGGCGCGAGATGCAAACGTAGAGCTCGACCTCGTCAGCTACAACGCTGGGATCAGCGCCTGCGAGAAGGGCAGGCAGTGGCACCAGGCGCTGCTGCTGCTGAGCAGGCTGCGGGAGGCGAATGTGGAGCCTGGTGTCAGTGCCTGGCGTCGTTTACACTGAACGCTAAACTTAAATCGGGCTTGTCCCTCTACAGGATGAATATCCCAAAATAGTTAAACAAATAATCGGGGGATATCCCCATCGGGGACATTTTTTAAGTATTTTCTGTTTTTCGCCCATAAGCTCCCTGTAGGGGGACACGCCCGACTTAACGCCAAACTTCCTCGCGGCCCCTGCGCGTGAGGAGCGTTTGTTGGCCTTGGGCCTCGGCCCCGGTGGGGCTCCGAGAGAGCCGCTTCCTGGGCAAACCCACGGCAGCCTCGGGGCTCGAGCGGCCGCGCGTGCCCTCCCTGACCACCCCCTCTGGGCTGGCCAAGACGGGGGCGCCCTGGCCCACCCCCTGCCTGTACTCCTCCTCCTCCTCCTCCTCCTCCTCCTCCTCGTCTTCCTCGTCTTCCTCCCTCCTCCTCCTCCTTCTCCTCCTCCTCCTCCTCCTCCTCCTCCTCCTCCACCTCCTCCTCGCCTGCACAAAAAGCGCGATGCAGAGGAGGTGGACGCCGCCGCGCGTGCGGCGGCCCTCTGGCGAGGACTCGGGAGCGGAGAGGCCGGGGGCAGGGTGCTCCCGCCCCCAGCACTTCCGCAAGAGGGCCCCCCAGGAGGCACCGAGGCCGTTCCCAGGAGTCCCCCGCCCCCTCACAGGCACGCGGGGCAGCCAGCAGCGCATCTGGGCGGGCCGGCTCTGGCCCCCGCGCTTGGTCCTGGCCCGGTCCCAGGAGCAGCGGGGAGCCGCCGAGCCAAGGGAGCCCCGGGCGGCCAGGGGCAGCACGGGGAGCCGGGGGGGGGCGGCCGAAGCAGGCGCATCCCCAGCAGCCGGGTGTAGCGTTGAACGGCCAGGAGCCGCCCGAGAGCGCCGAGCCGAGCAGGAACCCCGGCGGCCCAAGAGCGGCCAGGGCGCCGCACGATCAAGCAGCGGCGAAGCGTCCTGGCTCGCCCATAGCCCCACCAAGCAATGTTCTAAGAACCTTTTGTGGTTTGCACGAACTGTTCTTAGAACATTTCTGGCCGGGACTGTCTTGTTTGAGCGCATTGGGTCTATGCTCTAAGAACACTGCTTTTGTTCTTGGAACATTTTGGGGTTCTAAGAACATTTCGTGGTAGGACTATAGGAATGCTGGGACGGTCGGTCCCTGCTCAACACGAGGAGCAGCGCGGAGGCGAGCAGCGCGCACTCAGTCGAGGTTGATTCGTGGGTCGCGCCCCTGCCGCTCCGGGGTGCCCTCGTGTCCCGTGCGTTCGCGGCCCGTGCCTTCCGCGTTCCTGCGGCGATGCGGCCCTCGGAAGGGTCTCGTGTGCTCCTCCGGCGTGTCCTCTCCAATCAGCCCCGGCTGGCTGTTGCGGTCCATCGGTTCGCCCTCGCTTTATGATGTTCCAGCCTCCTTCAGCCTTGATCACCAAAAAGAGCCTCGAGCACCAACAAGGTGCCGAAGCTCGAGGGGTTTCACGTGTCGGGCCCTGGGAGGCACTCGTTCGACATTGTTTCGGCACTGAAAATCGACACTCTTTCGACACTTCTCTGGGGGCTCGAAATTATTTCTGGGATGTGGTCCTGAAGTGCGATGGGAGCAACATGACCCCAGCTAGTCAGCTACAACGCTGGGATCAGCGCGTGCGAGAAAGGCGAGCAGTGGCAGCGAGCTCTGGCGCTGCTCAGCGAGATGTGGGAGGTGAAGATAGAGCCCGACGTCATCAGCTACAACGCTGGGATCAGCGCATGCGGGAACGGCTTGCGGTGGCAGGGAGCTCTAGCGCTGCTCAGTGAGATGTGGGAGGTGAGGTTGGAGCCCCACAACTTCAGCTATTGCGCTGGGATTTGGGCGTGCGAGAGAGGCGAGCAGTGGCAGCGAGCTTTGGCGCTGCTCCGCGAGATGCGGGAGGCGAAGATATATACAAACGTCATCAGCTATGCCGCTGGGATCAGCGCGTGCGGGAAAGGCAACCAGTGGAAGCGGGCTCTGGTGTTGCTCAGTGAGGTGCGCGAGGTGAAGCTGAACCTTGACGTCATGAGCTACAGTGCTGCGATCAGCGCGTGCGAGAAAGGGGAGCAGTGGCAGGGAGCCCTGGCGCTGCTCGGCGAGATGCGTGAGGAGAAGCTGGAGCCCAGCGTCATGTACTCATTGAGTTCAGGGACGTTGCGCGTGTTAAAGGTTCTTGCTTATCTGGGCGCCGAAGCGCCGCGGGGCACCTGGGGCGCCATTTGCGCAGCCCCAGAGACCCCACACAGTCTGAGGCAGCCTGACGACGGCCGCGTGACACCCGCAAGCTGCCCTAGAGCCCGCCAAGACGGGCTCAAGACTCCGACAGGCCCCTCCCTACCCCCAGCCGCTCCCCAGAAGCGCCCACGAGACCCAGGCCTCTCAGCCTCTCATGCTCGAGATGGTCGCAGAGTCTATTCGGATGCCCAGAATGTCGGGTCCAGAGAAACCCAAAAGGATTGCACACAAGTCCACGACTGCAGCACGCAGCACGGCGCAAGCAGCAGGAGTGGTAGCACACGGCAGCGGCAAGCAGCAGCAGCAGCAGCAGCAGCAGCAGCAACAGCAGCAGCAGCAGCAGCAGCAGCAGCAGCAGCAGGAAAACGTCTCTGGTAGCAGCATCCTGCAGCAGCATGCGGCACGCAGAAGTGTCTTGCAACCAGCAGCGCCCTGCAGCCACGAGCAGCAACCACACAAGCGGCAGCGGCAAGCATTAGCAGCAACACGCACCAGCGACACGCACCAGCGACACGCACCAGCGACACCAGCCGATGCAGCCGGCATCAACACGCAGCAGCAGCCGACACGCAGCATCAAACAGCACCAAGCAGCAGCAGGCAGCAGCCCCAAGCCGCATCGAGCAGCCGCACGCAGCAGCAACCACCAGTCCGTAGCGGCGAGAACCATCACACATTAGAACGTAGCAGCAATGAACGCCGAACATCAGCAAGCAGCGGGAAGCGCTTGCGAGCGGACGAGCAAGACGCGAGGCAAGCAAGAGGGACAGCCGTCGAGCAGGCCATGAGCTGTCATACCACCAGGCTAGGAACCACGCAGGTGTGACAGCAGGTAGAACGTCAAGAAGCCAATCCCTCTTCACCCTGGCATGCGAGTGTGCTCTCGTGGCCGGTTGCCTACGTGCGACCCGGAAGCTGTACTGCATCGCCGGGCACTCTGCGCGCCAGAGTCCCCCAGCGTGGCCCCCAGCTCGGGCAGGCTCCGTGCACGGCAGCCCACGGGTCGGCCCCGGTCAGCTACAACTCCGGGGTCAGCGCGTGCGAGAAAGGCAGGCAGTGGCAGCGGGCTCTGGCGCTGCTCCGCGAGATGCGGCGGGCGAGGCCGGAGCCCGACGACACCTGTGCGACACCTCCGCGCGAGGCGCGGCCCCACGAGGGGCGAGCAGCGCGAGCGCCTCGTGCGCCTCTTGGGCGCTCCGCCGGGTACGCCGAGGGCCCCAACGCTCCTGCCGGAGGCGGCCCTCGGCCACCGAGCGCGTTCCACTTGCTCTCAAGTCGGGCCTGTCCCCCTACAGGGGGATTGCCGACGAAAGATCAAAGATACCCCCAAACATAGTTTAAAACATAGTCCCAAAATAGTCTGGGGAATACTTTTGAGTATTTTTTGACCTTTGGGGGGTATTCTTGGGGTATTTCTTATTTTTCGTCGAAAATCCCCCTGTAGGGGGACACGCCCGACTTACACTTACTCGCAAGGTGCTCACTCGCAAACGCCCGAACCATAACCCGGGCCTCGATCAACATTGTCAGACCGAAGCCAGATTCGACGACTGCCGGCACTTGCGCTTGGGTCGACATGGTCACGAAGTATGAGAAGCCACAACCCAAGAAGCCGACGACGCCACCGACGGCAGCAGGGTTACCAGCACTTACGGCACAACTCACACGACCTGGAAGGGCAGCCCGAACCATAACCCGTCTTCCTCTGTGTAGTGGATCGCAAATATCCCGCAGCGGATCCAGGCCGTTTGCGAGCAGTTCACGTGAGAGTATCGGCGGCGACGATCAGGGCGAATAGCCCAGGGGCGGGCATTACACGTATTCGCCCGGGAGCCTTGCCGAAGACATAGATCATCGGCGCCCCTGATTATATGTACTGCTCTCCCCTGGGCTATTCGCCCCTATCGTCGCCTCTGAGAGTACAGTCGGGGCCCTGAAGAAGGAACCCTTTTCGTTGGGGAGGGGCTCCGCGTTCCTTAAGTGTTTCGCAGCTTGTCTCAGGCTCTCCTTGTGTCTTCGACAGGAAATCGAAGGTTCACTTATGGAAAGAAAGGGGCCTCGTTCCCTACTTGAGGTTCCTTAGGGCAGCGCCCCGACTGTATTCGCCCCTATCGTCGCCTCTGAGAGGAGCGCAGCGCGCTTGTCTATTCAGAGGGCGGCCGGACGGCCCAAGAGGACCCGAAAAGCGAGCCCCACGGCGGCCCCCCGAGGGCCCGAAGACTCGGCTCGCCGGGAGGCCCCCTCCTCCTCCTCCTCATCCTCCTACTTCTCATACTCCGCCTCCGCCTTCCTACGCCTCCTCCTCCTCTCCCCCACGCCCCAGCGATGGCCCGCGAGGACCCCGCAGACGGCCCCACGGGGCCAAGGAACGACCCCCCCCCCCAAAAAAAAAACAAAGGAACGAGCAGAAGCGGTGTGCTTTCCAAGGTTAGCCACGCCCTCTCCCCATGCGGCGCCCCGGATCCTTCTCGAAGCTCGCCCCAGAATCGGGGGGCCAGGAGGCCCCGACGAGCGCACCACGACGGCCCCAGGGGGGGCCCCTGAATGTGGTCCAGGAGGGCTCCGAGAGCCGCTCAAGGAGGACTGATCAGTTACGCTGAGGTGCTCTGGAGCCTCCCTGCGGTGCTCTGGAGCCGCGGAGACGTGGAAAACAGACGCGAAGACAGCCAAGTGCGGCAACGACGGCAAAGGCAAGGCGAATGCGAAGGCGAAAGGGAAAGATGCTCTGGAGGTCGCGAACAAGCCTCAGGAGGCGAAAGGTGCTGGTGCTGGGGCTGGTGCTGGGGCTGGAAGGGTGCTGGAAAGATCCTCTGGAGGCGAAAGGTGCTGGTGCTGGGGCTGGAAGGGAGCCCCCAGCCCCAGCACCTCTCGCCGCCTCTGGATCCTCGGACGACCCAGGAGGGGCGCCAGACCGGCCCGCGAGGGCCCCAGAGCTGTCCAAGAAGGACCGCCGGAGATGCTCGACAGCCCCCAGCAGACTCCGACAGTTGCCAATGAGCTCCCGCGAGACCCTCCAGGAGTTCCAGCCCCGTGCACACTTCGCCGCCTCTGGCGCCTCTGGGCTCTCAGAAGCCCCCGAGAACGTCCCCAGACCTCTCAAAGGCCCGAGGCCAGTCCCGAGTGCCCCGCAGCCCCTCAAGAGACTCCGATGGCTGCCAAGGAGCTCCCCTTTTGGCACACCCCTCACACGTTTCGTGGCCCGAGCCCCACCGAAGGCCCAAATGCCAGCGTTCGCATGCGGTCACCGCGCCCATTGTCGCACACTCCTGGCACGTCTCGGACCCCCCAGGGAACCCCACCGAAGGCCCACGTGCCAGCGTTCGCGTGCGGTCGCCCCCGCCCCTTTTTTTGGCACACCCCTCGCACGTTTTGTGGCCCCATAAGGGAGCCCCACCAGATGCCCACATGCCAGCGTTCGCCTTCTCCTCCTCCTCCTCCTCCTCCTCCTCCTCCTCCTCCTCCTCCTCCTCCTCCTCCTCCTCCCCTCTTCCTCCTCCTCCTCTTTCCTCCTCTCCTCCTCCTCCTCTTGCTCCTTCCTCCTCCTCCCCCTCCTCCTCCTCCCCCTCCTCCTCCTCCTCCTCCTCCTTCTCCTCCTCCTCCTGCCACCACCCGCGTGCGTCACACTTCTGGCTGCCCCGTGGTGCGTTCCGCCTAGGAAGCGCCGGTGGCAGCGCCCACACGGGCGGCCCCGCGCCACATCTTCATACCCTTCGCATGTTCTCTGGCCCCATGAGGAGATCCCCCGAAGGCGATACCCGCAACGGCGGTGCTCACAACTGCAGATGGTTGGGTCCTTAGCCAGGATATATATATATATATACACACCATAATTGTACACTGTATATATACATATATAGATGTATGTGTATATATGTTTACCCCCTAAGTTATCCGCTCGTTTCTATTTCTCTGATCTGTATTATCGCCGCTTCTCTTCTCGTGTCTTCTCTTCGCTTACGTTGTCTTACACTATAATAGGGTATCGAATCTTATCTTCGCGTATATTATCTTCTCTCATATCCTCTTGTGTTATCATATCATGTCTTATATGTTATCACCATGCCGTATTTTATTCTGTCTTATCTTATCTGACTGTACCATACATTATGTTGTATTCTTATTTTCGGATCATACAATGTCTGATCGTAGACCGTCGTACAAGATCTTATCTCATCATATCGTACAATGTTCTATATTCTAGTATCCTCTCGGGCCCTAGCTTGACTTCTGTTATACCAACCCATCCCCGCCCATGTTATCATCTAACGCGTTATCGTATGGCATCGCATGTCATATGACCTTACATCATTGTATGATGTCTTGTCTTATGGTATCGTAGATTATCTGATCTTCTCGTGTCGTCCCTTATCTTCTCTTATATTATCATATCTTCTTAATGTTCGTCTCTTCTCTTCTCTTTTCTTCTCTTCTCTTTTATTATCTTCGATGATCTCGTTTTCTCTGCTCTGCTCTTCTCTTATATCATATTGTTTTCCTCTTCGCTTCCCCTTCTCTTCTCTTATGTTCTCTTCTCTTCTCGTCTCTTCCCTTCTCTTCTCTTCTATTATCCTCTCTTCTCTTCTCCTAAATGTTGTCTTATTATCTTCTCTTCTCTTATCTTATCTTCGTCTCCTCGTCTCTTCCTCTTCTCTTCTCTTCTCTTCTCTTCTCTTCTCTTCTCTTCTCTTCTCTTCTCTTCTCTTCCCTGCTCTGCTCTGCTCTGCTCTGCTCTTCTCTACTCTGCCCTTCCCTTCCCTTCTCTGCTCTGCTCTGTTCTGCTCGGCTCCTCTCTCCTCTTCTCTTCTCTTCTCTTCTCTTCTCTTCTCTTCTCTTCTCTTCGCTTCTCTTATAATCTCTTCTCTTCTCTTCTCGTCTTGTCTCGTCTCGTTTCTTCTCTTCACTTCCCTTCCCTTCCCTTCTCTTCTCTCCTCTCCTCTCCTCTCCTCTCCTCTCCTCTCCTCGTCTCGTCTCGTCTCGTCTCGTCTCGTCTCGTCTCGTCTCGTCTCGTCTCGTCTCGACTCGTCGCGTCGCGTCTCGTCTCGTCTCGTCTCTTCTCTTCTCCTCTCTTCTCTTCTCGTCTCGTCTCGTCTCGTCTTGTCTTGTCTCTTCTCGTCTCGTCTCGTCTCTTCTCTTCTTGTCTCTTCTCGTCTTGTATCTTCTCTTTTCTTCTCTTTTCTTCTCCTGTCTTCTCCTCTCTTCTCCTCTCTTCTCCTCTTTCCTCTTTCCTCTCCTCTCCTCTCCTACTATCTCTACTCCTCCTCTCATCAGCTCCTCCTTCTCTCCTCTCCTTCTCCTCTCCTCTCCTCTCCTCTCCTCTCCTCTCCTCTCCTCTCCTTCCTCTCCTCTCCTCTCTCCTATGCTCTCCTCTCCTCTCTCTCATCTACTCGAATCTCCTCTCGATCTCCTGTCTCCTCCTCAGTCTCCTCTCCTCTCCTCTCCTCTCCTCTCCTCTCCTCTCCTCTGCCTCTCCGCTCCTCCCTCCTCCTCTCCTCTTCCTCTTCCTCTCCTCCTCCTCATACTACTCTCCTCCTCATACTCATCCTATCCTCGTCCTCTCCTCTCCTCTCCTGCCGATCCTCTCCTCTCCTCTCCTCTCCTCTCCTTCCCTCTCCTCTCCCTCCTCTCCCTCCTCCTCCTCTCCTCTCCTCTCCTCTCTCTCCTCTCCTCTCCTCTCATCTCCTCTCCTCTCCTCTCCTCCCCTTACCTTCCTCTCCTACTCCTTCTCCTCTCCTCTCCTCTCCTCTCCTCTCCTCTCCGTCTCCTCTCTTCTCCTTCCTCTACTCTTCCTTCTCCTCTACCTCTACCTCTCCTCTCCTCTCCTCTCCTCCTCCTCCTCCTTCTCCTCTCCTCCTCCTCCTCCTCCTCCTCCTCCTCCTCCTCCTCCTCCTTTTCCTCCTTGTGCTACACAGTCTCCAGGGCCGCTCTGCTCCTTCAGCTCGCCTTCCTTCCTCTCACCAATCGTCCGCTCCTCCGAGCACACACCAGCAAGCCGCCTCGCCCCCCCCGCCTATTAGGAGTTGCAGGGGAGACCTCCACGGCATTAGCCCCAAAGAAACCCCCAGACTCCAAACAAGGCCCCGGAACCCCAGGAAGATCCTCTCCCCGTTCTCTCTCCTCTCTTCCCTTCTCTATCTCTGGTTCAAGGAAACGTTGGCTCAAGTAAACGTTGGCTCAAGTAAACGTTGGCTCACAACGAGCATCTCGTTATCTACGTATTTTCCGGCAGCCTCCGGCCTACGTCATGTCGGGGACTACAGAGAGGAAGACAGAAGGAGAAGGCCGGAAGCTAAGGCCGGGAGCAGCAATCCAGTTGCCCTAGACAAGAAGTTCGCCAAGAAGGCGAACGAGGACGACAAGGAGAGGGAATTTGTGCTCATCGCTTCGGATCCCGACCTCAGGGATGACGGCGAGGACGAGGACACGAAGGAGGACATGACGAGCATGATGAAGAAGATGATGAGGATGATGACGAGCATGAAGAAGGACATGAAGGAGGTTGGAGCAGATGTGGGAGGAGCAACTGCTTTACCAAAAGAAGCAGCTCACACAGAGAAGACGGCAACGCAAGCGGTCGATACTGTCAAGACAGAGGTCAAACAGTTGAGGGCGGAGTTGCCCAATTTGCTGCGGGACATCGTGAAGGAGGAGGGGCTGACCGAGACCAGGACTTCGACGCCGACAGCAGGTTTTGTCGCCAAAGGTAAGGGCAAGGGCAAATCAGAGGAGGAGGAGGAGGACAAGTCGTATCGAACAGTGAATTTTGGAACGTTCCCCCAGGACACGAAGGCGAAGGATATTTCCACCTTCGGCGAGGACATGCCGAAAGGAGTGGAGGGGGACGTGGAGGAGATCTTTGCATACGGCGGAAGTTTGCCGAACGAGGCGGAGCTCGGTTCAAGACCGCCGACGCCATGTGGGAGTACGCGAGGGCGAAGGCTGGCAGTCACGAGCACGAGTGCCATGGCAAACCCATTTATTGCAGTGCGGACTACAAGTGCCAGGACAGGAACTCGGAGGAGGCGAGGAGGGAGAAGGCAGTGAGGAGGGTAGCTAGGACGATCATCGAGTCGAACGGAGGCGACGGCGACACCATTAAGCGGGACATCGACACGAATTACAAGAAAGGTATTGTTTGGTGGAAGGACAAGCGGGCAGCGGTGTGGGGGGACGGCCGCATGACGCTCTCAGGGGAGGCGGCGGCGTACCTGGAGAAGTACGATTTGTTGCACGGCGGGGCATAGGGATGGGAGAGATCGAGGGGAGGGGGCCGTGGGAGGTACGGGGAGGCTTGCGGTGACGTGCCGATTACGCTGCTTCGGCGAAAGGGGGTGGTGAAGTTGGTGTCTACGGCGCCGGCTGATTCCTCTAGCCCCGGGCCGGGTAACGTCGCCTCCAGCGCGCTCATGGTCAAATCGATGACGGCTGTCAGCTGGAACGCGCATGGGATGGAGGGGGGGAGGATTATGGATATTGGAGCTGTTTTGGACGATGGTGCTCGTTGGGACCTGCTGCTCTTGCAGGAGGGCCCAAATATGGCTAATCCGGTCGAGAAGCTGTTGGATTCCGGCCATTTGTGGTGCTGTTCGCAATCGGGGAGCAACGAGCGAAGTGTTGGATTTCTGGTACACCGACGGTGGGTACAGGCTGCGGCGCAAATTCGTTCCACAGTCGTCAGTGCTACTTTGGCGCAGTTGGACTTTAGTATTTCTGGGTGCAGTTTTTGTTTCATTACATCGCGCTTGTGTCACGCGGAACACCCAGACGAAGAGCGCGATGCCAGTTTACTCGATATGGAGATGGTGTTGAACTGGGCGCGGAACGCAAAACGCCTAGTGGTCGGGGGCTCCGACGCCAACGCGGTTCTGGGTAGACGGACTCTGTCAGACGATCCCGATGTCATTGGCCAGCACGGCATGGGCAGGCGCAACAACCGGGGTCATCATGTAGCCCGTTGGTTACACGGTACACGGCTGGTGCCGACAGCGTCGCTCTTCGAGGCTACGTGGGACAATTTGTGGACGCATCGGTTGTGCAGCACATCGGCGTTGCGACAGATCGATTGTTTGTTTGTTCCTAGTGCCCATGCGGGGAAGGTTGCGACAGCTGGCATTTGTACAGATCTGGAGGGGAAATCAGACCACCGGGCTATCTACATCCACTTGTCTGTCTCGATAGATATGCCCACAGAGAGCCAGAAAGTACGGGTGATGCGCGGATGGCAACCGCAGTTGGACCAGAACGGGAAGCCGGGGAAGTTTCATGCGTTGCTATCGGACGCTCTCGCCGGAGGGCGCGACGCAGTGACGGAAGTGAGCGCCTTGATTGTGGATTCGGCCAGGGCCGCAGGCGACGCCGTGCTGAAACCCAAGAAAGAGCACAGTTCGTGCATCTGGAATTTGTTCAAGGCACGGCGGGAGGCACGCGATCCAGAGAGGGGGGAATCATTATCCAAAGAGCTCTGGCGAGAACTTCGGAAAGAAAGGAGGTTGCGACAACCGCGGGAAATTATTGAGATTGCTGTGCACGGACAAGGTTTAAAAGCTTTCCAACGAGTGCAACGACTGCATGCCGGCGTCGACAGGGTCGGAGCAGTTCTTGGGGCGACCAGCGAGGAGGTCACGCAGGACGAGGACATCGCCCAAGAATTTGCTCGTTTCTACGAAGACCAGCGCAGCGTGGGCGGCTCCGGCGCCGAAGTGCGCCCAGAGGAACAGCAGATGCCACGCCTGGTGCCGCCAGTCTCTTGCGACGAAGTACCCGCCGCTCTCGAGCGTGCGAAGGTTGGGCGAACGGGGGCAGCAGACGGTTTAGTTACCGAGATGATGCGAACAGGACATGAAGGATTGATTTGCGCTTTGGCGGACTACTTCACAGACCTCGTACAAGGTGCAATGGGCCCGCCTGCGGATTGGGAGACAGCGCGTTTATCGGTCATGTTCAAAAGAGGTGTCAGGAAAAATGTGGCAAATTACAGACCAATATCGATTATCCCAGTGATGACGAAGCTCTTCAGCATCGTTTTACAGATGCGTCTGCGGGAGTCCATTGAGGCTTACTTCGCAGAAAAGCAGTACGGCTTTCGCAGAGGCAGAGGTCGTGACGACGCTCTACACGTTCTTCGGTTGGTCGCAGAGAAGTCGGCCGAGTGGAGGGAGGAGCTCTGGTTTGCCACGCTGGACGTTGAAGGCTTTCGACAGAGTCTCCCGCGACCAGCTTTTCGCGGCCCTGACCAGCGCGGGGGCG
>CAUYUJ010012610.1:10000-15221 GCA_963575745.1 Prorocentrum cordatum | reverse complement strand
TGATGATGACGATGATGATGATGATGATGATGATGAGATGAGATGGTGTGGTGGTGATGATGATGATGATGATGATGATGAGGAGGAGGAGGAGGAGGAGGAGGAGGAGAAGGAGGATGGGGGGGAGGGGAGCGGGAAGGAGGGGAGCGGGGGGGCCGATGTACTGGTCGTGGTGGGTGCCAGGTCGGGATTTCCACTGGGCGGCGGGGTTCACGCGGCGGGGGGGGGGTCCGCGAGCGGCCCGTCGGGCGGGGCTAGGACGAGGATGAGTCCGTTGCGGGGCGTTCTGGGACGCTCTCGAGAGCGATCCAGCACGCTCTGAGGAGGCCGCGGCGCCCGCTTTTAGACCCCGTAGATGGGGTCGGAAGAGATGGGGTTGTAAGATCGCGAGGCATCGCCGATGCATCGGCGATGCGGCTCGATGTGGAGCCCGATTTTCTCCACGCCGGCGTCGCCGACGCACCGCCGATGAATCGCCTGACTCGCCGATGCATCGCCGACGAATCGCCGATGCATCGGCAATGCATCGATGATGCGGCGCGATCTTCCGACCCCATCTACTCGGACCCCATCTAGGAGGCTTCTACCGATACATGCTCCAGAGCCGCCAGATCTCAGAGATTCTCGATCTGTCCTCACCCGACTTTGTCCTCGTCCTGGCTTCTTAGTCCGTCCGCACCGTGGCCGCGTCGGCGTCCAGAGGCGTCTGTGCACCACTGCCGGCCGCGCTGCATTTTGCGCTTTTCGCCCAGCAGCGCCCCCCCGATGGCGCTGCGGACGCGGTGGCGCGATCGCCATCGCTGGGGCCAAATCTGTGCATCACCACTCTGCCTGGCCAGGGCGGCCCTTGGCCGCTCGATGGTGTTCAGGAGGGAAAAAACACACAGACACAATTAGTCGTCGATTCCCCAAAAATATATAGGAAAATATGGGCAGTGGGGGGGAAGACAGAAACCTAGAAAATATAGGAAAATACGGGGAATCCTTTTATTTGCGTGTATTTATTTGTGTGTCCCAGGGCCCCCTCAGGTGTGCAGGACTTCCTGGCCTCGGCCAGGAGGGCGCAGGCACCATGCTGGGGCCCAGGATGGCCCTGACCAGGCGTGGTGGTGATTGCGGCGGTGTGTAGACGTCCTCTGCGAGCCCGGGTATGGAGCTAGGCACAGCTTTTCGCCCTTCAGGGCCGGAGGGAACCTATGCTCCATACCTCTCTGGAGTGGGACCGAGGGGAGTCCAAACACGGTACGGTGCATTAGTGCCGTTCTCGGATGGAGGGGGTGAAGGAGGTGGAGGGAGGATCGAGGATCGATGGCCGAAGTCGAGGATCGAGCATCTTATGCGTTTTGCGAATATTCTGGGCTGGTTCCGCCTCGAAAGTCTTGATACTTCGCGGATCCCCATCAGTCTATTCAGGAACGATTCCCATGCGAGTTGCCCTTATGTCCCTGTGTTGGGGCCCTCTTCGGAGATCTTGGAGCCATTTTCATGCCTCCAGCCTGTCGGAAACGAAACGGCGAGAAGGCTCACATATTTTAGACACCTGACATGTTTGAAGGATTTTGGCCTCTCCGGGGAGTCCTTAGAAGTAGTGGAGATGATGCTGCTGCTGATGATTGTGATCATGGTGAGGATGATAATGCTGGTGATGTTGGTCGGTGGTGGTGGTGGTGGTGGCGGCGGCGGTGGTGATGATGATGATGATGATGATGATGATGATGATGATGATGATGCTGCCGCTGCTGCTGGTGCTGCTGCTGATGGTGATTATGATGATGATGATGATGATGCTGATGATGATGATGATGATGATGCCGCTGCTGCTGCTGCTGATGATGATGATGATGATGATGATGATGATGATGCTTACGGTGATGATTTGGAAAAACATGAGGATGATGACGAGAGGGATGAGGGGCGGAGTGAGAGTGAGGGAGGGAGGGGAGTGGAAAGGGGTGATCTCCTCCTCCTCCTCGTCCCCTTCTCCTTCCCCGCCGCCTCCTCGTCGGTCCAGTCTGGCTCGGCTGATGAAGGTGGAGTCCTAAAGTGCGACCTATCGACAGGTGGCAATAGGCAATGGGGAGATGGGCGGAGCAGTGCAAGACGCAGACGAGTGGCTTGGAGACCGCGCCATCGCTGCTTTCCAGCGCAGTTTCGAGGATGTCCGCAGTCGCCCTCTCGGTGGTCCTTCTCCTTCTCCGCCTCCCCATCCACCCTCTCCTTGTTCGTCGTTGTCATCGTCGTCCTCCTTCTCCTCCTCCTCCTCCTCCTCCTCCTCCCCTCCTCCTCCATCCCTTTTCCTTGTGGATAACTCCTCTCTGTCGCACCCCCAGACGTGTCGGTAGGGCGGGGCGTGCGTTCCGCCGGAGACCTCCTTACCATTTATGGTCCTGAAACTTGACATGTTCAACCGTTTCAGCGATGGAGGGGTGGTGGTTTTCAACATCTGGTTCTCACTTAGCGACGCGCGCATTCCTTCTACATGTTTGCAGCAGTTTCACGTGGAGGGTGGGTGGGTGGGGGTGGTTTTCGACAAGGGCGGTTCCTTTCCAAAATGTCGCTCTCGCCTTAGCGCCGCGCACATTTGTCGCAAGCTTGCAACAGTTTCAAGCATGGAGGGCGGTTCCTTGTCTTCCTCTGTGAAGCTTGCAAGAGTTATCTGTATTCGTGGGGCATGGTTCAAAACATTGAAGATCAGACGCTTAAGCATCTGCACCAGCTTCACGGATGAAGGGCGGTTCCTCTTCAGCATCGGGCATTTGCCAGAGACTCTTGTAACATCAATGGCCAGAAGTGCGAACATCTGCAGCAGCCTCGCGGGCGGATGGGTGCTCCTTTCTACAACAGTGGGGTTTCCGTTTGAGATTCTCTCGGCCCTCGTGGTCAGAAGTGTAAACCAGTGCAAGAGTTACCCTCAAGTCGGGCCTGTCCCTCTACAGGGGGAATATTCAAACATAGCCAAGAAATCGTCTGGGACATGTTTTTTTTTTTTTTTTCTTTCCCCCCCCCCCCACCACCCCTTTTTTTTTGTGGGTTGGTCCTCGTTTGAAGAGACGGAGCCCGCGTTCCTCTCATCCTCCTCCTCCCCCCCCTCCCCCTCCCATCAGCCATCATCATTCATCATCATCATAATCATCATCATCATCATCATCATCATCATCATCATCATCATCCCTCCTCCATCATCATCATCATCATCATCACATCATCATCATCATCATCATCATTCATCATCATCTATCATCATCACATCATCATCATCATCACCACCGATTTCGGCCCACCCTCCACACGTTTCGTGGCCCCATAGGAGCCCACGAAGGCCCAGTGGCAGGGGTTTCGGCATGGCCTGCCCCACGCATCTGCCATGTCGTGCACACCCTCACAGCTGTGTCGGTCAGCCCATAGGGAGCTCCGCCGAAGGCCCAGTACGGCATGGGTTCGCATGCCCTCCCCACCAAACACATTTCTGCGCACCACCCCTCACACGTTTCGTGGCCCCACAGGGAGATCCACCGAAGGCCCCAGTGGCAGGGTCCGCATGCATCCCCACCACCCATTCGGCACACCCCTCACACGTTTCGTGGCCCCATAGGGAGCTCCACCGAAGGCCCCAGTGGCAGGGTCCGCATGCCTCCCCACCACCCATTTCGGCACACCCCTCACACGTTTCGTGGCCCCATAGGGAGCTCCACCGAAGGCCCCAGTGGCCTGGTTCGTATGTCTCCCCAACACCCATTTCGGCACATCCCTCACACGTTTCGTGGCCCCATGGGGATTTCCACTGAAGGCCCCAGTGACTGGGTTCGCATGCGCCCCCACACCCATTTCGGCACACCCCTCACACGTTTCGTGGCACCATAGGGAGCTCCACCGAAGGCCCCAGTGGCTGCGTTCGCGTGCCGCCCCCACACCAATTTCGGCACACTCCTCACACGTTTCGTGGCCCCACAGGGAGCTCCACCGAAGGCCCCAGTGGCTGCGTTCGCATGCCGCCCCCACACCAACTTCGGTGCACCCCTCACACGTTTCGTGGCCCCATAAGGAGCTCCACCGAAGGCCCCAGTGGCAACGTTCGCATGCCGCCCCCACACCCATTTCGGCACACCCCTCAAACGGTTCGTGGCCCCATAGGGAGATCCACCGAAGACGGTACTCACACCAGCATTACTCACAACTGCATATGGTTGGGTCGGGAAGAACGCAGTGCAGGCAGTTCCTTCTCAAAGCAGGGCTCGTACCCGAATGTCAGGCCCATGGGGTGTCGCCGAGGGGTAATCGGCGGCATGGCGACGTCGGCAGGAGTGGCCGGTCTCCTGGTTCCCGACGACTGTTTTCTTCCGGACGGGGTTCGATTGCCACTTCCCCCCGTGGAGGGTGGGACGCTCGAGGAGAAAAAAGAATGTCAGGCCCATGGGGTGCTCGTCGTTCAAAGGGGCGCTTCTTGAGGTGGAAAAGAACGGCTTCGAGGGACTTCGGAGGCAGGGACTTTGGCCGAGCGGGTGACTTGCAGCAGCATCGTTGGTGCATCCTGGGTTTGCTCAGGTCCTCCTTCGCTGCCCCGACCTGTCCCTCCCGAGGCTCGCCCCATGACCAGAATCTCGAGGCGGATCCAGCCGTGGCCGCGAGGGCGGCCCGGCCCGAAAGGGCGAACCACGCCCTCCAAGACGACTTCTTCGACTTTGACCCTCGATCCTCGATCCTCCCCCTCGTCGTCGCCCCCCTCGCTGCCGTCGCCGGTCCCCGGGCCCCGGCGAGGCGTGCAGGAAGAAACTGCCGGCGGCATGGCGATCGTCCAGGGCGCTGCCGTCGTCCAAGGAGGGCCTGGTCACGCTGAGGGCGGCCCCGGACCGGCAACGCGTGGGATCGTCGTCGTCGTCGTCGTCGTCGTCGTCGTCGTCGTCGTCGTAGGAAGAGAACAAAGAGGAGGAGAAGGAGGAGGAGGAGAAGGAGGAGGAGGAGGAGGAAGAGGAGGAGGAGGAGGAGGAGGAAGATCAGGCCACCCTTTCCCCTCACCATCCCGCTCCCCCTCTCAATCCCCTCTCCCCCATGTTGTATGTTGCATGCGGCTGAGGCGATCGAGCACTCCTGGGGCCAGGAAGCGACAACGGCAAGCTACACTTGTGTCTGACTTTTAGCAGTATTGAGATCGATCGGATGGCCTTTCGCCCTTCTCGGTACCCTCCTGCCCCTGGGTCGCTGAAGACGAGCCTCTTGGGGGCCT
>CAUYUJ010012610.1:0-5000 GCA_963575745.1 Prorocentrum cordatum | reverse complement strand
CATATATGGAACCCGTACCCCCCCCAACCCGAAATTCGGGTCTTCGGGTTGGGTTGGGGTGGTCTGGTAGGTAGTCAGAAAAGCTACGTTCAGCACAATCCCGCTTAGTTTTAAGTCGGGCGTGTCCCTCTACAGGAGGAATCGTCAAAAATAATTGGTGGTTTAGTTTTAAAGAACATGTTGTTGTACATATTATTTTGGCCTATTTGGTATATTATTTGAATATTTTTTCATCGTCCAAAATCTGCCTGTAGGGGGACATGCCCGACCTAAGCTTAGTTCCGCCCAAACCCGTTTCATCTGGCGTGAGCCGATTCATTTTGGTCTTAATCTAGCCCAATTGTTCGTAACGGCTCCTGAATTAGGCATCGTAGCATTTTCATTCGTTCTTACGACACCCAGGAGTTGCCTCCTCCTCCTCCTCTTCCTCCTCCTCATACTCCTCTTCATTCTCTTTCTCCCCCTCCTCCTGTTGTAGAGTAACCTTCAGGAGGGGTGTCGCGGGCTCCTGCATGCCTTCTGCTCTGTTCGAGTTTCGGCCACGTTCGTGGGACATTGAACCCAGACTAAGACTTTGGTTGACCGGAAAACGTTTCCCCCATTTTGGCTTGACCGGGAGGTGCAAGCTACAGTGTCCGGTTGCATATTTTGTCTACGATTCTCTGCATTCCGTTGCCGTGATGGCTGAAGGCTGGATTGAAGCGACAGCGCTCATTTCCCCGATCCCCGCCGAACGCGACAGCGCTGGGCAGTTTCATGTCCCTTTCGCGCGTGCATCTTCTGGCGCTGCGGACAGAAAAATCTTTGGTAGCGGAGAAGGCTTGATCCACCTGCTTTCGACATCATGGCGCAGCAGTTCCCCCCATACGTCCAGCAGCTCATGTCCAACCGCAAGGTACCACCCTCATGGGATCGGGCACGCGAGCACACGTACAGCTTCCGGGACTACGTGGCAGACTTGCGCATGTGGCAGACGTGCACGGAGGCGCATCACCGCACGCACGGCCCCGTGGCGGTGCTACAGCTGCAAGGCCTCGCGCGGGAGATCGCTCGCCGGGTGCCGCCGAACCAGCTCGCTGGGGGCGTCCAGATGGACTTCCGCGACGGCCAGGGCAGGATGAATCTGGTGGTCGGGCGTAAACCTGTTCATCTACGGCCTCCTTTCGATGACGGCGCTGGTGGCGTTCAGGCGCCGCCCTGGGGAGCCCATCGACCAGGCGGTCGCACGCTTCGATTTACTCAGGTTCAAGGCGGCCGACATGGGCAACTTCAACCTGGGTCCTCCAAGCCTGGCCTGGATGCTCTTGAACGCCATGGGCGTTCTGAGTCATCAGTGGGCGCAGTTCCTCGCACCGACAGGTGGGAACCTGTCTTTGACCGACGACGAGCCGAACAACCACGTGGCGTTCATCCGTCGTCAGGGACACCTGTACGAGCAGCAGGGCCTCGCGGCTGCTGCTGGTTCGTGCATGGCCGCGAGCTTTGCTGGTGCGGCGATGGCAGACACAGCATACGGACGCCGTCATGGTGGAAGCGACGGCTTCTTCTCTGGCGACCAGCGGGCACCGCAGCCTTGGGGCAGCAGCGCCCATGGCGCTGACCAGCTGGGCTGGGCCGGCCACGCGTCTCGAGCGACGGACTGTCCCTCTTGGTGGCGCTGCCAGCGCGTATGCCTCGCAGACGACGAGGACGTCAACAGCTCGGACACAGATAACGACGCCCACGTCACGTTCACGACTCTCCAGGTGACTATCGATGCCAACGCCACGAATGAGGAGCTCTACGAGGTCTATACGGCCGTGAAGCGCCATTGACGCGCTCAGACAGGCCGCATGCCACGCCGACTCCGCTAATTACCGGGGGTTGATCAAGGGCAATGGCAGAGGAAATGGACGATTCGGGCGTCCGAGCGGCTGAAGCTTCCTCAGTGACGCTGGCGATGGCGCCACGTGCCCGGAGTGCGGCAACTAGTACGGCGACGGCTACAAAAAGGGCTCGGGCAAGTGCAAAAGGCGCGTCAACCCTCGCGGAGCCAACAGCTTCAGACTCAAGTGCGACAACTGCGCGAGCCAAGCACCTGTGTGGAGCCAGTGTGATGCCCCCGATGCCGGGCAATGCAAGCAGCAAAGCAGGTCGAACCAGACCGGCGGACAGCGTTACTTGAGATGCCGGCCGGGCCCCTGACACTGCAGTCGCCTCCATTCGCAGAGGTGGTGTAGGCGTCTGGAGCAGCAGCGGCCGTTCAATGCCGCGCTGCACCAAAACCGCGGCGGGCTGCATCTTCCAGCGAGACCGCCATGGATCGCTGGCAGCGGCTGACCGGGCAGAGCGCGGTGTCCACTCCTTGCAGCTTTACCCGTAAGCCGACCGCAGCAGTCTAATTTTCTTCGACAGCGACGTCCAGCCCAGATTTCATGTTCACGAGTCCGCTAATACTTCCTTCAACATACCAGACATCACTGGCAGTTCCCATGCTCGTCTGCTCCAGTGCCTTATCGCGACTAGGCCAGTCCACCCGTTCGACGAGGACCCTTCGCGATTCCCAGACCTGGCCAATGGGCCTCGGGAGGGTAATGACCGCGAAAACGCCAACCCCCCCGAGACCTCGTTGGAATCTGAGCGAGGAGATGACCAGCGCAGGGAACTCATTGACACTGGACACCAGTACGCTGCATCATGTACTCTTATTGAACGGCGTCAGTACGTCTATTCAGTCCTCCCAACTTATGCCTATCAGCGTGGTGTTCGTTTCTTGCGAGCATGAGAGCCACATGTTTAAACCGTAGTATACAGACTTACGTGACCGCACGCAGATTTACCTTCTATTCGCCCATCAGAGGTCAGTCGACCCTGGGATGGTTATTGCGGTGTTGACGTGTGAT
The DNA here is from genome assembly GCA_963575745.1 of Prorocentrum cordatum. NCBI lineage: Eukaryota > Dinophyceae > Prorocentrales > Prorocentraceae > Prorocentrum > Prorocentrum cordatum. The sequence goes on along the minus strand of CAUYUJ010012610.1, from coordinate 2,118 downwards.
GATACTGATGATCGCTACGACCTCGACGCCGGCGCGCGGAAAAAATACCGAACTTTGTTTCAGCGGCGAGATTGCGAAATAATTGTATCTGAACCTCAACAGGACGCCACGTCTCGATGAGTTGGCCAGCGGGCGTGTGTACGTAATAGCAGAAGTAAACGAGCTGTAGTTGTCAAAGAAGATCACCTGCTTGCAAAGCAGGGCGCCATTCAAAACTTCGCATGTGTATCTTCTGTCCATTTGATCGAACTCACGCTCTGGCTGGACAACTGGCGTTTCTCCAGGAAGCTGTGGTCCAGAGCCCAGAACGACATGACCTCCAGGTACGCGTGTACGTGGAAGGTCGTAAAGACGGATTCAGGCAAGACAAACAATATCATGCGATTTTGTTTAGTGTCGAGGGGCTTTATGGGCCAATAAGTTTTCTCGGTAGAGACATTAGCTGGGGCAGCACGACGTGCCTCCCGGCGCTAGTCGGCTAGTGAAATTGCTTATCGTCAAGATTGGATTCTAGCCAGCCGCGTCGTAGACGAGCCTTCTTTTAAGGGCCTCACATACAAAGAGTTGGCTGAAGCGACGAGAGCAGGAACGCATTGTATGTTTATTTCCACCTCCGGGAAGCACAACAGGCCTACGTGCTCTGCCTTGCTGTGAGGACTGCGACGAGTCCCGGCATTGTCTTGCACGTTTCAGGCCTGGCGCAGGTACCAGTGGCGCTCCCCGCGCTTTCCTCTTCAAACTTTCACGAATCACTGGGAGTATTCGCCTCGACTCCATGTCGCGCGGCTGGGGGCGCGAGGCCGCCCGGGACCTGCTCGCGGCCAAGCGCGTAAAAGACATCAATATGTGAGGGAAGGAGACGCTGCGGACTTCGTCCTGGCGGCCCGTGGTCGCCGGTTGCAGGAGCTGGGGCTCGGCAGCGTGACTGGAGCCGCCCGAGGCGCCAGCGGCGTGGCTCGGCGGCCCGGCGGGCGCGGGTGGCCTCGTTAGCGCGTATGGGGCGATTGGCCCCTGCGTCACGGCGAGGCCAGAGCCGGCGGTAAACGCTCTGACGTCGCAGGGGTCAAGCGCCGCCCTTGCAGCGACGCCCTCGTCCCCCCTGTGTCCTCCTCCTCGTCGTCCTCCTCCTCCTCCTCCTCCTCCTCCTCCTCCTACCCCGTGGCATCATGATGACCGCCCCTCTCCCTTAAGTGTGGATGCCAGCGGGCCGGTTCAAGAAAGGCAGCACTGGGCCTCGAAGACGCTCCTGTGATTCATGCTGTGGAAATACAGCTGGCCCGAGGGTTAAGAACTTAGCTGCCTCGATACGCCCGTTTTGACATGCAACACGTGCCGTGCTTAAAACCTCAGTGTCAACACGTTGCGTGTTGGCTCAGCGTATTGGCCCACGTTCTCGCGAAGGTATCGCGTCATATTTACGTTTTCGGTCTACTTGTTGAGCTCCGTATCGATACGCTGCGTGTTGCGTGTTGCGTATCGGGACAGGTCAGGTTAAGAACGACCATCGCTTTGGATGGGGTGCCCTTCTGTTCTTCGTGCTTGGCCCTTCCACCTTGGAATTCTGTTCATTTCGGGTATCTCCATGTGGGGCCCTGAGCCTTCGGCAAAGGGGCTGTGTTCTTGAACCACGTTCTTGTGGCCATGATTCGACTGTAGTGGTGGTGTTGGGCGGCTGAGTGTCTTCGGTGTTGCGCAGTGGCGCCTGGTCGCGGAGAGCTCTGGCTGTGGGTTGGAAGCGCCCGTGGTAGCGTACAGTAGTGTGAGTCGCTACCGCGCTCGCTGGAGTTGGGCTGCAGCAGGTCGACCGGGTAGTATCGGATGTGGTGCTGCCGCAGTTCGGCCGCCCTCGCTGCTGCTGATGTGCTGGCCCTCCTCCTGCTCCTCCTCCTCCTTCCCTCCATCTCCTCCTCCTCCTCCTCCTCCTCCTCCTCCTCCTCCTGCACCTGCTCCTCTTCCTCCGCCTCCTCCTCCTTCTCCTCCTCCGCCTCCTTCTTAGGAAGCAACTCCTGGGAGGTTAAATTCAGCATCGGCGCTGGTAATTCAATCCGTGGTCGAAAACCAGCCCAAACCCGCACGATCTCTTTGAGTCCCGCCTGCTCCTGCTTCATCTGGCTTTAT
>CAUYUJ010012609.1:5000-15239 GCA_963575745.1 Prorocentrum cordatum | reverse complement strand
GGAGGAGGAGGAGGAGGAGGAGGAGGAGGAGGACAATGGACAGTGGAGGAGTCGGAGGAGAGGGGATGACCAGTGGAGGAGGAGGAGGAGGAGGAGGAGGAGGAGGAGGAGGAGGAGGAGGAGGAGGAGGAGGAGGAGGACGAGGAAGAGGAGGTCGGGATGATCGAGGATAGGAGGTGGAGAGGGGAGGCTGGAGGAGGAAGGATACAGTCAGGATGGGTGGTTAGGGAGGGAGGATGCGGTGGAGGGACGAGGATATGCACCGGAAGGAGTAGGCTGAGGAGGATGGACGAGGGAGGGAGGGAGGAGGGATGACGGAGGACGACGAGAGGCAGGAGTGAGCGAGGGTTTCCGCGCCGCAGATGTGTGCTCGCCTGCGGAGGCCGCGCTCGAGTGACAAGGGGCTTCTTGGGAGCATCCCTCTTGGGGGCCTCCTATGGGCTGCAGGCTGTCCCGAGGGTCGTCTTTGGGGAAGGTCTCGACATATTAGTTTGGGGGGCCCCTCTTGGGGCTCCATCGTGGGGGCCGTCTTGGAGCCCTCTTGGGCCGTCTTGGGGTCTTCCTGGAGGCCCCGTGGGTTGTCTTAGTGTGATTGTTTGATGTCTCTTGAGCCGTTTTGTTCGGCTGAAGGCAGACAACAACGATAAGGTGAAACATTGGCAAACACACATATGGGGAATCAATGATGGCGTTTGGGGGCTCTCTTTGGGCCGTCTTGGACCATGTGGAAGCATTCTTTCTGGCATGTGCTGGCCGTCTTGGGAGCACTTTGGCGCCTGCCACCCATTCGTCCCCGTTCCCCGCCTCACTAGGGCTTTCTTAGGAGCCCCCTAGGAGCCCCTTGAGGCTCTCCCGGGGGTACCGAGGGTCGCGCCCAGAGTGCGGCGGGATGTTTGCGCCTGCGGCTGCCAGTTTCGAGCCCGAGTGAGATGCCCCTGGGCCGCAGCCTAATAGAGTTTTCGGGGGTGGACAGAACCCCCAACAGTGACACGTCGATTAGTGAATTGTCCGTTTTCGGCTCTCGAGAGGGCGCCGTGGCCGTTATTTTCCAGGCTTGCGCCTGCCAGGTTTGGGCCTCAGGTCGTTTTCACTAAACCACGTTTTACTAAAGGGGGGTCTGTCCATGCCCGAAGTTTGCCGAGTGCAAGCGCGCACGCACTGGGGCTTCGCGATCGTTCCCTCCCTTCCGCCCTGCCTCGTCCCGAGCAAGCATGCCTGCGGGCCCTTCCCGAAACGTCGGCTCGAGTCCGACTCCAGAGCTCCTGTTTCAGACCCTCTTTTTGTTCAGTCTTTAGAGTCGATTTGCGTCGATTAGCGTCTGGGAGTCGGTGGGGTAGCGCCGATTTTGCGTCGGTTGGCGTCGATTCGCGTCGATTTAGCATCGATTAACACCGATTTGGCGTCGATTAGCGTTGATACGCAAGCGCCGACAAAGATGGTACGGGAGGCTCCCATGAGCTGCCACCGAACCCTTTTCTCCGTGGGGCTGGCTTTGATTTCCAAGTCGGCTTCCTGGAGGCCCAGAAGGGCCCAGGCACGTTCAGGCCGCTCGAATTCAGAAGCAAACAGTTTTTGTGTGACGATCGATCGTCACACGTCCGAACTCAAAGCAAGCCGTTTTTTGTGATGACGATCGACCGTCACACAAGAAGCTCGACTTCAGAAGCAGACCGTTGTCAGGCATGACCATCGATCGCCCTCAGACACGGTTCCGTGAGAATCTATACAACGGCGATCGACCGTCGCGCAGGAAGCTCGACCTCAGAAGCAGACCGTTGTCAGGTATGACCATCGATCGCCCTCAGGCACGGTTTCCTAAGAACACATATGAAGGCGATGGACCGTCACACCAGAAGGCCAGCAAACACACACGCGAAACACAGCTGCTTCTCTGCCCCCCCCCTCGTGACGAACGAACAACACACACCCTTACCCATAGAGGGGGTCGTTGGGAGGAGGACTGGCTATGGGTATGGGTGCGGGTCGTCGGACCCCTGGGAACGCTCCCGTTCGAGCGGGGACCCCCATCCGACAACACGCACCCATAGCCCTGTCCGATCCCCGCCCCCTATGGATATGGGTGTGTGTTGCTGGTTCGTCACCTCGGAGCCTTCGGAGCCCTCGGAGCCCTCGCCCCCCTCGGAGCCCTCGGAGCCCATCGGAGCCCTCGGAGCCCTCGGAGCCCTCGCCCCCCTCGGGCCTCGGAGCCCTCGGAGCCCTCGGAGCCCATCGAAGCCCTCGGAACCCATCGGAGCCCTCGGAGCCCATCGGAGCCCTCGGCGCCCCCGCCCCCCCCTCCGGGCGCCCCGCGCCTCGGGGCGCTGCGCGCGCCGCCGCCCGGGCCTCGTGGGGCGGAGAGCGGCCACGCGCCGTCGTCGTCGTCGTCGTCGTCGTCGTCGTCGTCGTCGTCGTCGTCGTCGTCGTCGTCAAGACCGTCGTCAAGACCGTCGTCAAGACCGTCGTCAAGACCGTCGTCAAGACCGTCGTCAAGACCGTCGTCAAGACCGTCGTCGTCGTCGTCGTCGTCGTCGTCGTCGTCGTCAAGACCGTCGTCAAGACCGTCGTCGTCGTCAAGACCGTCGTCGTCAAGACCGTCGTCGTCAACGTCGTCGTCGTCGTCGTCGTCGTCGTCGTCGTCGTCGTCGTCGCCGCCCCCTCTTTCCCGAAGAGGCCGTTGAGGCTGTTCCGTTTGACTCGCCGTTCGCCGCTCGTCCGTTGTCGCGCCGGGAAGGGGGGGATGCAGTGGGGGCCCATGCCGAGAGACACCCTGCATGCGTCCAGGCTGCCCTGGGTTTCTTGGGTTTCGATGGTTCCGTGCTGCAGAGCGTGACGCTCCAACACCCAAGCTCCATGGACTTCCTGGGGTCCCAGGGCTGGTATTCTTGTGGAAGGTCTTCTTGTGGTTGGGCCCCTACTGTATGGGGGGGAGGGGGGAGGACTTCCCAGAAGCACCCCCTGCTTCTTGGAGGGCGCGGGCCTTGTCTACAGATGGCCGGCGCCTTCTAAGAAGCAGCCTCCTTCTGAGAAGCCTTCCCCCCTCCCCCCCCCTTTGCTCCCCTGTGCGCGCCGCCAAGCGGAGGCAGGGGCCTTCTCCCCAAGCTCGAGGAAGCGCGGGCACGGATTCGGGCGGCGTGGAGCAGCGACGGGGAAGGCTTCGTGGCAGCACCCTCTGCTTCCTGGAGGGCGCGGGCCTTGTCTACATATGCAGGGTCGGCGCCTTCTGCCTCCTTCTGAGACGCCTTCCCCCTCCCCCCTACTTACCAGCCTCGAACTTATCCCTATCCCTAAGATTGACATGCCAAAAGGCGATGGCAATCTTAGGGATGCGCCCTCAAAAACAAGGGAATCCCTAAGATTGGCATCGTGATGGGGCGATGCCCAGCATAGGGATAGGGATCTGTTCCAGGCTGGTAACCTACCCCCCCCCTTTGCGCCGCCCAAAACGTGCCGCCGCCGCTCTTCTTGAAGAGACCCGCCTGCGACCCGCTGGCGCCGCGCGCTGCCCTTCGCTGGGGCGGCCAGCTCCTGGCCGCAGGGCGATCTGCGGGCATCCACCAGCTCGCCCTGAGATCCTGGCGTGTTTTTTTTTTTTTTTTTTTGTTCTCTCTCTCTCTCTCGAGAGGGGACAAATCACGCCACAGATAGCCGCCGATTCCCAGGAAGGCTTGGGAGAATGTGGGAAGTGGAGGGGAAGACGGAGCTCAAGAGACTGGAGCTGGAGGAGAATATGGGGAGCGGAGGGGAGGACGGAAGTGGAGGGGAAGTGGACGGAAGTGGAGGGGAAGAAGTCTATTCATATATGTGCTTTTGGGCCCCCTCATTCACGCCGAGCGTTTTCGCTTGGTTTCCTGCCCAGGATGTCGCAGAGTTTTTTTTGCGATGGTGCTACAGTGGGGGCCCATGCCAAGGAGCACCCTGCTTGCCTCCAGGGTGCCCTTGGTTTCTTGGGTGTCGATGGTTTTGCTATGGACAGCGTGACGCTCCCACACCAAACCTCCATGGACGTCCTGGGGTCTGAGAGCGCCGGATCTCAGAGCAGGCCCCGAGCAGGAAAGGTGCCCCCGAGCCAGTGTCGCACCCCTCGTGGATGATCGGGCCGTGGTGCTTGACGGAATCTTGGGCTGTGGCGGCGCAGTCCAGAACGCGTCGGCAGTTTCCACCCCGAAGCCTTCAGGAACACGCCCTGGGCGCCCAAGGGGATTGGAGAGCGAAGAGAAGTGCTTGCATGCGAACGTACGCGCCATGCGAAGAAGGTCGGTCATGATGTAAATGGATCTTCTGGGTCATAAACTTACTGGACAGCATGTCTATTGTAGTGGCCTCTGGCCAGTGCGCCGATCCGGGGCGCTCCTGATGTGGTCGGGAATGGACGCTGACGACGACATCGGACGACCAACGATCGACGAGCGGGATAATTACGACGGCCGACGAACGGGGTAACGACGACGATTGACGACGACGATGATAACGACGACGATGGTGACGACTACGAACACGAACACGAACAAGAACACGAACACGACGACGACGACCGACGACGGCGATGATGACGACGACGACGACCACGACGACGACGACGTTGGCCACGACGACGACGACGACGACGACGACGACGACGACGACGACGACGACGGTCTTGACGACGCCGACGACGACGACGACGACGACGATGACGACGGCGACGACGACGACGACGATGACGACGGCGACTCGTGTCCGAGCAGTATCACGTCATACCATGCACCTCTTGCCTGGCAGCACGCGAGTGAGCGCCTCTTGGGGCCTCTGGGCTCTTGGGGGCTTCTATGGGGCCTTCGGGGCCTTTCTGGGGCTTCTTGGGGTTTTCTTGGGAGCCTCTTGGAGATCTCTTGGGGGCCCAGGGGGGCCTCTTGGGGTTGTCTTGGGGTGGAGGACTGGAAGGTTCAGTTCGGGTTCATCCTCGTAAGGCCACGGGGGGCCGCTCGGGGTCGTCTTGGGTGCTCCCTGGGCTATCTTGGGGCCGTCGTGGACCGTCCTAGCTCCTCCTTGGGGCCTCTTGGGATGTCTTGCGACGATCTTGGGGGCCTCTTGGACCGCCGTCGGCACCTTGAAAACCGAAAAGGCGATAATCTCAAAATGTAACAAAAACCAACGGGATTTTGACGATTTTGTCCTTTCCCCCTCCCTCCCCTCTTGCGGAACCGGAGAACTGGAGTACCCCCCCCCCTGGAACTGGAGAACTGGCATCCCCCCTCCCCCCCCCGGAAATGGAGAATTGGCGCACACATCCCCTCCCCCCCCTGGAACCAGAGAACTGGCGCCCCCCCTCCCAACTCCCTTCCCAGGCAGAGCCACCCTGGCGCCCCCCCCAGCTGAGCTGAAGCTCCTGCTCTAGATTGAAGCCTGAGCTTTAGCTTGAGCTTTTTGATGCTCACACGCCGGATCGGCGGATTGGGCATGTCTATTCCTTTTTTTTGCAGAAGTGAGGGGCCAGGGTCCATGCCATTCCGTATCACGCGTCAGTCTGTGGCCCACTGGTTTTGAACAATGCTCAAAATTGCTGCCCTGACCCGCGGGGCACAAGCCAGCGAAGCCGTTGAACTTTGTGCATGGTTTTGTCACCCTCTCCTTCTCCCCCTCCGCCTCCTCCTCTTCTCCCTCTCCTTCCAACTCTTCCTCCTCTGTCCTTCCCTCCTTCTCCTGCGCTCAAGCCGTTCTGACTCAAGGCGGCACGTGCACCGGCGCGCGGGATTCGCGCGATCGCTGGCGCGGCATCTGCGACCAGGACGCCATGGGGCTGCACCAGCAACGCTGCGCTCGGCTTGAGGGCCTGGCATCTCGCAGGTCCACGCCAGGGAATCAGTGTGCTGTGAATGCCCTCAGTCTGTGGAGCTGGGGATGCCGCTGAAGTACTAGTGCGCATCCGAGTGCCCACTGGCGCCGTCGTGGACACCGGCATCACCGTGCGCGCCACCAATCCCGTTGCCACCACCTCTGGGAGACCTGCGGCCTGCTTGCCCGCCTCAGGAGCGGAGCGGGGGCGCGAGTCTCATAGAGGCTGGGGTATGCCCGCCTGGTGCGATGATGCCGCAGCCCACCTCTGAATCACCAGTTCCAGCAGTACCAGTGCTACACTTCCGAGATGGTGTGGTCGGTTGCGGAGTGGGGCGAAGGTGAAGTTGCAGGGCAGGCAGGAGCGGCAGACGAAGTGCGTAGTAGAGCAGTCCTCCAAGAAGAAGGTCGCGGCGGCAAGGGTGTGGTGCCGAACGTGCTGTAGGATCCGCGAGGCGCCCTCCTGCAACCCCGAGGCCGCCTTACCCTTGGAGCAGCAGTGGGTGCAGATGGAGGTGGTGGAGGATGCCAGCCTGGAGGCCGAGGAGACTTGGGGTGCGTGGCAGCCTGCGGCCGCCTCTTCGGCGAGAGGGGCGGTAATGCCGCTAAGGAGGCACAGGAGCCAGCACACGGTGGAGTTCGAGACGGAATAATATCGTGAAGGGTCAAGGAGCGGGGTCTGAGGAATATCGCTTGACCGACACAGAGGAGCAGGACGTCGCCTTTTGCTGCCCGATCTTGCCTTGGGAGTTCCATGTTGGAACAGAGCCTGCTTATCCTCGAGTGCCAGATCCAGAGGAAGGTGGAGTTCGAGATGATGCTCGTGAATCTGACTACGGAGGTTGCGCGCGGAAGGAACTGGTGGATCCCAGTTTTTCGTTGGCCTCATCGGCGTTGGGTGGTCGTGCGTGCTGTGCGACATCGTCGACTTCGGACTCTGACTTTTCGCTTGGGCCTGCTGGTTGTGGAGGCTGCACGGTCTCTCCTCCCAGTCACTGCCCTGGCCTCAAGCTTGTGCTTGCTGGTGTTCGTGCAGGGCAGGTCTTGGGAGTTCGTTGTCGGCGAGGGGCTTGAAGAACTCGGCGGGCAGTTCCCGAGCAGCATGGGGTAAAGGCTCTGTGTGCCTGAGGTCGGGTTTCCGTTAGATTTCGGAGCAGCGCGATATGGATTTTCACGCACTGGTGGATTTTTTCGATATGATTGTCGAGAAGAGGGTCTTGATGATCCAGCAGCCGCCTTCCAGATTTCGACCTTCTGGTCCTGAGAGCGCTCAAGATCATGGTCTGGGGTCCTCACCGCCTGTGTTCTTCCAGTTTCTAGGCGAGATGCCCATCGCCCGCTCCTGCGCCGTCCGCACCCTCTCCTTGTCCTTCCCCGCCTGAGAGTGCTCGGTGCGCTCTCATGCTTGCGCTGCAGTCCCTCGTCGCCTCGTGTTTCTCGGAGCCTGTCTGTATCCGAGGCTATCCCTCCTCTCGGCCTCGCTCTGAGGCTCCGCCGCCTCCTCCCTCCTCTTCTCTGCCCAATTCAGGCTTCGCGCGGCCCGCTTAGCTTCGACCAGAAGAGGTGCGCTCTCGACCCGCGGATCAAAAAAGTGTTTCTCGGAGCTTGCCGCCCCTGTCGTCCGCAGCAGGACTCTGCGGTCGATATGTATGCACCGTACCGCGGTGGTGTCTTCCGAGGCGTTGTCGATCTTCGACCCAGGAATGGTACGGTGCATACTTCAACGGTCCTTAGGAACCGAAAAACTGTGCAACGTACCACGTTGGAGCGGGGCCTGAGCGGAGTCCAGGCATGGTACGGTGCATAGGCGCCGTTCTCGTGAGAACGCAGCTCCTCTCGCGGGGCGGAGCGGCGCAGCTGCGGGCCACCCGCTGCGGGGTGCCCGGCCGCCCCCGCAGGCGCGCGGTCCCGCCCCGGCGCGCGGCGGGTGGAGGCGCGGAGCCCGTCGTCTCGTGTACGCTGTGCACAGGCTTGTGTCGGCCTTGTAGCTGGCACCACCTCCTCTTCCCTCCTCCTCCTCCTCCTCCTCGTCCTCCTCCTCCTTCCTTCCTTCCTTCCCTTCCTTCCTTCCTTTCCTTCCTTCCTTCGCCTCCTCCCCTCCGCCTCCTCCTCCTCCCCTCCTCCTCCTCCTCCTCCTCTTTCCTTCCTTCCCTCCTCTTTCCTCCTCCTCCTCTCCTGCTCTTCCTTCCTTCCTTCCTTCCTTCCTTCCTTCCTTCCTTCCTTCCTTCCTCCTCCTCCTCCTCCTCCTCCTCCTCCTCCTCCTCCTCCCGGGTCCTCCTCCTCGCCGCCCCCAGGCGCCGCGGCGGCGATCGGCAGTGTCGCGCCGCGCGCGGTGCCGCCCGAGGAGCTGCACCGGGCCTCGGTCGAGGAACCCCTGCGCCCGTGGCCGGGGGAGGGCGGAGGCGGAGGCGGAGGCGGAGGTGGAGGCGGCGGCGGCAGTGGCGGAGGAGGAGGAGGAAGAGGAGGAAGAGGAGGAGGAAGAGGAGGAGGAGGAGGAGGAGGAGGAGGAGGAGGAGGCGGAGTAGGACGGGGAGGCGGAGGCGGAGGAGGAGGAGGAGCAGGAGGAGGACGAGGAGGAGGAAGAGGAGGAGGGAGGGAGGGAGGGAGAGAAGGAGGGAGGGAGAGCGGGCGGGAAGGCGGGAGGGCGGGAAGGCGGGAGGGAGGGAGGGAGGGAGGGAGGAGGAGGCGGAGGAGGAGGGCGACAACAATGGAGGCCAGGGCGACGACAACGAAGGCGATGAGGAGGAAAACGTAGAGGAGTATGGGCAGAGGGGGAGGCAGGAAACAGGGGGCAGGAGGCAGGAAAGCAATTGGCAGGTGGCAGGAGGGCAGGAGGCAGGAGGGCAGAGGATAACGATATGATGAGGAGGATGAGGAGGAGGATGAATGCAACAGATAAGACTAATAAGAGGAATGATAATACCAAACAGACCACCATTAATCAATCTACGAGTGCTAACAGTAAGGCGAATACTAATACTGCTAATAAGACGGCGACTAAAGATACTAAGACGACGACTTCTAATACTAGCATTAAGAGCCCGAATACATAGTACGAACACTAATACTACTATGGCTACTAATATCATGAAGAGTGGTTCTGCTAACCATACGGAATATCATACACATACGACTCAGAACAAAGCTCCGAATACTAATCCTTCTCTGAGTAAGAATATACATACTACGGTCAGTCAGAATATAGCGAACCTGGCTTGCAATAGTGACATTAGTACGCATACTGATGCGACTACTAATCAGACGACACAGACATACGACTAATAAGCATACTGAACCTAAGACTTCGAACCACACTAAAACTACACATACTACTAGTACTACTGATACGAATTGTAAACATAGTAAAAATACCACGACGCATATTACGACGACGAGCACTAATCATGCTAACATCACTACCCATATTAATGTTGGTAGTGCTACCAGTACCAATCATATCATACTACTGCTACTCGTATCAACACTCTTAATACTGACACTGCTACTACTACTGCTACTACTACTGCCACTACATCAACAACTACTACTACTTTTTTATAATATGTATGCGACTAGCATTAAAAGTACTATCCTATTACTACTCAGATAATAGTACACATCTGTAGAAGACGCCTGGTAATCTTGACACTGGTAGTATTAGTAGTACCACGAATAATACTACGAATAAGACAACTGCGAATACTAACACGATTGCTAATAATCGCAGTACGAAGGTGAAAACGAATACCAATGCGCACACGAGGACGGGGTTGCTGATGATGATGATGATGATGATGATGAGGAGGAGAAGGAGGAGGAAGAGGCGGAGAGGAGTCAGATGATGGGGGTGCGTAGGAGGAGGAGCAGGAGACGGGGGAGGAGGAGGAGAAGGCGAAGGAGGGAGGAGGAGGAGGAGGAGGAGGAGGAGGAGGAGGAGAGGAAGGAGGAGAGGAGGAGGAGGAGGAGGAGGAGGAGGAGGAGGAGGAGGAGGAGGAGGAGGAGGAGGAGAGGAGGAGGAGGAGGAGGAGGAGGAGGAGGGAGGAGGAGGAGGAGGAGAGGAGGAGGAGGAGGAGGAGGAGAGGAGGAGGAGGAGGAGGAGGAGGAGGAGGAGGAGGAGGAGGAGGAGGAGGAGGAGGAGGAGGAGGAGGAGGAGGAGGAGGTGGAGGAGGAGGAGGAGGAGAGGAGGATGAGGAGAGAGAGGAGGGGGAGGAGGAGGAGAGGAGGAAGAAGAAGAGAAGAAGAAGAAGAAGAAGAAGAAGAAGACGAAGACGAAGAAGAAGAAGAAGAAGAAGAAGAAGCAGAAGAAGAAGAAGAAGAAGAAGAATAAGAAGAAGAATAAGAAGAAGAAGAAGAAGAAGAATAATAAGAATAAGAAGAAGAAGAATAATAAGAAGAATAATAAGAAGAAGAAGAAGAAGAAGAAGAAGC
>CAUYUJ010012608.1:0-15249 GCA_963575745.1 Prorocentrum cordatum | reverse complement strand
CGACTACGACTAAGACTACGACTACGACTACGACTACGACTACGACTACGACTACGACTACGACTACGACTACGACCACGACTACGACTACGACTACGACTACGACTACGACTACGACTACGACTACGACTACTACTACGATGCCGAAGCTGAGAACGCTGGAACAGTTCCAATTATCCTGGCGATGGGCCCAACCATATGCAGTTGCGAATAACGTCGTTCTGAGTATCCCCGTCGGTGGATCTCCTGGTGGGCCGCAAAGCCTGTGAAGGGTGTGCCGAAATGGAGCGGGGCGGCCATGCGGGCGCTGCCACTGGGGTTTTCAAGCTTGTTGGGGGGTGCCGAAATGGAGCGGGGCGGCCATGCGGGCGATGTCACTGGGGCCCTCGGTGGAGCTCCCTGTGGGACCACCGAATATGGCATGCGAGCCCTGGTGGCACTGGAGCCTTCGGCGGAGCCCCCTTATGGAGCCACGAAGGGTGCGAAGGGCGCACCGAGCTGGGGGAGTGGAACTGTACGCGGACCCTGCCACTGGGCCTTCGGTGGAGCTTCCCATGGAGCCACGAAACGCGTGAACGGTGTGCCGAACTGGAAGGTGGAACCGCATGCGAACGCGGCAACTGGGGCCTTCGGTGGAGCTCTCCACGGGGTCACGAAACGTGCAAGGGGTGTGCCGAGAAGGGGGCGGAACTGCATGCGAATGCAGCGTCTGGGGCCTTCGGTGGAGCTCCCCATGAAGCCACGAAGCGAATGAGGGGTGCGCCGAAATGGGGGGGGTGGAACTGCATGCGAATGCAGGCACCGGGGCTTCAAGTGGAGTTCCCTATGTGGCCACGAAACGTGTGAGGGGTGCGCCGAAATTGGCATGCGGAGAGCAGAGGCGGGGATGGGAGGAGGGAAGAAGGAGAAGATGAGGAGAAAGGACGCGAGGCGCTGTCTCTTCAAAACGAGGTCCCAACACTCCTGGATGGTTGGGAAAAATGTTTGGACACAAATCGAGCGTCTCTTCGTGTGCCCCTCCCTGAAGGTTGCTTGGAAGCCTCTTGAGCCGTCCTGGAGGCCTTTGGGACCGCCGTGAGGCCGTCATGGGCTGCCGTGGAGCTGTCGTGGAGCTGTCTTGAAGGCATCTGGGGCCGTCTGGAAGCAATAGTGGCCCGTCTTGGATTCCCTTGGACTCCCTTAGAGCTTCTCTGAAGCTCTGGGAGCCTCCCAGGGGGGGCACAGAGTGGAGGGGGAAGCTAGCGTGGTCTGACGGCGACTCGAGGGTCTGGGAGGCTCCAGGGCCCACGGGGACAGGTTCTGCGTGTATGGCATGCATACGCTCGAACAAGGGCATACCAAGACAAGGGACCAAGTGTCCGCGTGCGCGCGAATATCGCACTCGTTCGTTCGTACTCCGACACGCGCGCGCGCGCACATGTCTGACATTCGGTGTACGCGAGAGCATGTATGCATGTACTCTCGCAGCTGCTCACAGAGACGGGCGAACGAGCATATACAAGCTTGCGTGCGTGCGCGCGCCCACTGTTTCGTCTGACGCGGAGCGTTTGGCGCCGATTCCGCCCCCCCCCCCTCCTCCTCCTCCGCCTCCTCCTCCTCCTCCGCCTCCTCCTCCTCATGTCCCGCTCCTCGACATCCTCACCCTCTCCTGCCCCCGGTCCGCCCCCTTCATCCCATCCCCATTTCCCCGCCCTCATCCACCCCAGCGCCCCACCTCGCACCCCCCCTATGGCCCCCGCCCCTGGCTCCTGCACGCCACAGCCCCCGGGGTGGAAGAGCGCAGGGAAAGCAGGTGGGCCTGGAGAGGGGGGAACAAGGGCAGGCCGCGGGGCGAAAGCGCAAAGAGAGGACAGCCCGTCGGCGGAGGCACTGCCAGCACCCGCGCGCGCAGGAGCATTCGCGGGGAGGAGGGGGAGGAGGGGGAGGAGGAGGACGAGGAGGAGGAGGAGGAGGAGGAGGAGGAGGAGGAGGAGGGGGAGGAGGGGGAGGAGGGCGGAGGCGGCGGCGGAGGCGGAGGAGGAGGAGGAGGAGGAGGAGGCGAGTCTGTCGAAGCCTCGTTAAAATCCGCGCGACCCTCACCAGAGGGTGGTATGAGAGGGCGGAAGCACCATAGATACCTCTGGTAGTCCAAATAGAGCACCTCGACCGGCCACGGCCGCGCGCCCCGGCAGCGCGCTGCGGCTGAGCTGCGCCGCGCAAAGAGGCCGTCCAGCGCTGGTGGCCGCCGCCGGGCAAGTCGGGCCAGCTGCAGGGGCCCCCGGGTCCGGTGCCGCCGTGTGCGAGGGAGTCGCCGTCCGCTCTCCGCGCCGCGCCAGGTCGCCTGGCCGCGGCGCGCGGCAGCCAGCCGCCGGCCGCCGCCCGAGCCGCCGCTCGCCCCTCCAGCGTCTCCAGTGGCCCCCGTGGGCCGACACGGGCTGCCAGGGTCGCCGCCAGCTCCACGTCGGCCCCAAGCGGCTGTCGGCGCCGCCCTGCGCTAGCCCCGCCGCGCCAGCGCGTCAGTCAGCTCGGCGGCCTCGCTAACCGGTGTCGAGCCGCGCTGCTGTCGCCGCCGCGGCGGCTCCGCCCGCTAGCCGGCGGCGCGCCGCCTATCGCAAGCCGGCCGCCTTCCGGAGCTGGCGCGCTGTTGCCGCCTGCAGGCCGCAGGACAAGACCTTGCAGGCCCGCGCCAGCTCGCGCTGCTGCTCGTCTTCGGGCAAGCGCCGCACCTGCCCTAGCAGCCAGAGGCGGCCCTCGGCGCCGAGCCGCCCCCCCGCCTCGAGGACGAAGGGCGTCAGCCGGTCGCCGGGGTAGCGGGCGTGCTTCTCCCGCTCGCCGCGCCTGCTGGCCTCGCCGTCCCGGCGCGCAGCCAGCCGCAGCTCGGCCTGCGTGCCGGCTGCAGGGTGGCGGACGGAGACGTCGAGCCAGTGGGTGCCGTCGTCGTCCTGGTACGCAAAGAGAGGACAGTCCGTCGGCGGAGGCACTGCCAGCCCCCGTGTGTGCAGGAGCACGCGGGTATCCTTCGGGCGGAGGGGGCGGCGGAGGCGGAGGAGGAGTGAGGAGGCGGAGGAGGCGGCGGCGGAGGAGGCGGAGGCGGAGGAGGAGTGGAGAATCAGGAGGAGGAGCCGGAGAGGAGGAGGAGGAGTAGGAGGGCAGGAGGAGGAGGGGGGGGGGAGGAAGGAGGAGGAAGGCGGCGGCGGCGGCGGCGAGGGAGGAGGCGAGCAGTGGAGACTCCGGCGGAGGAGCAGGAGGAGGAGGAGGAGGAGGAGGAGGAGGAGGAGGAGGGGGAGGGGGAGGAAGGAGGAGGAAGGAGGAGGAGGAGGACGAGGAGGATGAGGAGGAGAGTCGCAAAAAGAATTCATTGGCAGCAGGCATGCAGGTCCCGAGTACAAGCCCGAGGGCTGCGGGTCGGGGCCTGCACCTCGCTCGCCAGAGCCTCGTCTTCTGTCGTCCGAGACCTGGTGAGGCATGCTTGGTGATCCCCGTTGCCCCGTTGCAACCTCCCTCTCCCTCTCCACTCTCCATGTCTCTCTTTATCGCTCTGTGTCTCTCTCTCTCTCTGTCTCTCTCTCTCTCTCTCTCTCTACCTCTTTCTCTGTCTCTCTCTCTCTCTCTCTCTCTCTCTCTATATATATATATATATATATATATACAAGTGGCACGTGTGTGTGCCCAGGCTCATACAAAAAAGCTGAAAGGTCGTTTGGAGCAGGAAGACACTATGACGGCGGGATCGGAGATGGAGAAGGGAAAGCTGGCGCGGCGCCGCCAGCGCGTGCCTAAGAGGTGGGGAAGAGGCAGGAGGTGAACGCAGAAGAATCTAAGATCGAGGAAGAGCCCCCCCAAAGGATTGGGGATCCAGCAGGAGGATCGACGAGGGCAATGCCTCTCGGAGGTCAGCGTTGCGAGGATGTCTCAGGCGAAAGTGGCCTGACCACCTCAGCTCAGGGCATCTCGGGACCCAGAGTTGCGAGGACGTTTCAGGCGAAAGCGGCCTGAACACCTCAGTTCAGAGCATCTCAGAACCTCAGGAGGCCCGGCCAGGATGCCAGAAAATACTCCAGGAGGACCCAGGAGGGGTCGTCTGGGATCGAGGTTGCGAGGATTTCCATGGAGGCCTCAGGAGGCCCGACCAGGAGGTCGCAAGAGGCTCCAGGAGGCCGAAGGAGAGTACGTCTGGGCCACACTCGAGCGCAAGCGGGGTTGCCACACCTTGCGATGTGTCTACCACGGGCCCCCAGAAGCCTCAGGAGACCCGACCAGGATACCGGAAAATCCGCCGATACGGCGTGTGAGTTTCTGAGAGCGTGGGCTTGAGCTCGCTCAAGCTTCGCTCTGTCGGGGGGGGGGAGGGGGCTGACGCCGTAGCTGACGCCATTCAAGCCGCGGAGGGGGAGTGTTACTAAGTGCGGACGCCAGGCTGACGTCCAATCCCGGGCCCAGAGGAGGGGAGTCGGGGAGGGGGGGGGGCTGACGCCATGGCTGACTGTTTTCAGGCATCGGGTTGACGCTCTAGGCCCGGGGAGGAGAGCGGGGGGGGGGGCGCCAGGCTGACGCATTCAGGCCCGGGAGGAGGAGGCGGGGGGGGGCGACAAACATGGGCATGGCTGACGCCATTGAGGCCGGAGGGGGGAGGGAGGGGGGAGCTCACGCCTTCAGGCCCAGGAAGGCGGCGAGAGGGGGTGAGCTCGCACACGCTTCGCTGTGTCGCGGGGGGGGGGGGGAGACGCCATAGCTGACGCCAATTCAGGCCGGGCGGGGACTGGCGGGGGGGGGCACGCCTGGCTGAGCGATACCGGGCCCGGGGAGGGGGGAGGGGGGTGGGGGCGCTAAAGGCTTCGCTTTGTAGGGGGGGGGGGAGGGGTGGGGGGGGGGGGGCTGACGCATAGTGGACGCCATTAAGTGCGGGGGGGGGGGGGGGGGGAGATTCCCGGGAGGAGAGATGAGAGTCGAGGGGGGGGTGGGGGGGGACGCCCTAGAACGCTCATCAACCTGGTAGGGGTGGGCGGGGAGCTCGCTCAAGCTTCGCTGTGGGGGGGGCCGGGGGCTGACGGCCAAAGCTGACGCAATTCAGGCCCAGGAGGGGGGAGTGGGGGTGGGGGGGAGGGGGTGACGCCATGGCTGACGCCATTCAGGCCCGGGATGAGTCGGGGGGAGGGGGGGAGGGCTGACGCCATGGCATGGCTGACGCCATGCAGGCCCGGGAGGAGGGAGGGAGGGGGGAGCTCGCTCAAACTTCACTCTGTCGGGGGGGAGGGGGGGGGGGGCTGACGCCACGGCTGACGCCATTCAGGCTCGGGAGAGGAGAGGGGGGGGGGGAGGGCCGACGCCATGGCTGACGCCATTCACGCCCGAAGAGGGCTCCCAGACGGCCCAAGAAGGGCCCAAGACGGCCCAAGAAGCCCCAAGGAGGCCCCCAGAAGGCCCCCAAAAGATTCAAAAACTTCCTACAGCGCGCCTCCAAGAAGCCTCCAGGATGCCTCCAAAAAGCCCCCCGAGAAGCCCAGGAGCGCCCCAAAAAGGTGTCACACATCAGCTACGTCAACATCCCATGAGTTTGGCTGTTCACGTGAGACCGTCACTTTCGAATATCCGAAGGTTGCCCAAGCGAGTTCAACATCACTATCTTATGAGGGTGTCTCGAGCGAGTGCTCTACTTTTAACCTTAAAAGGTCGTCCGTTGCAAGCAGAATCTGTAGCACCCCGGATCGGTGGCACTGGCCGGAGGCCACTACAATACTCCAGGAGGCCCCAGGAGGGGTCGTCTGGGATCGAGGTTGCGAGGATGTCCATGGAGGCCTCAGGAGGCCCAACCAGGACTCCGCAAGAGGCTCCAGGAGGCCGAAGGAGAGTACGTCTGGGCTCGAAGTTGCGAGGATGTCCATGGAGGCCGCAAGAGGCTCCAGGAGGCCCGACCAAGAGACCGCAGGCCCAAGGAGGCCCCAGGAGGCCCCAGGAGGTTCCAGGAGGCCCCCAGGAGGCTCCGAGGCGGGGTCTGGGGTAGCAGAAGGTACGTCGGGGCTCGATGTTTGGAGGATGTCTCAGGCGAAACCGCCATTCTTTGAGAATCGGGGTCAAAATCATTGGAATTAAATTGTGCGTTTGAAGATTTTATGTTAGAATGGTGAAATTCCCATGTGTGTTTGGACCCTGACGTCATGATTTGTGTTTGGGGTGCCACCGATTTCCAGAATGTCGAGGACGTCCCTAGCGAAACGGCCAGAAAAAACGCGGACGCGGCGCGGCCTTCAATTAACCGCCTCTGAGCTCTACTGCCTCGGAGAGGTGCGTATGATTATATATACACACATATATACATGCATACATACATACATACATACATACATACATACATACATACATACACACACACATACATGCATGCATGCATGCATGCATGCATGCATACATGCATACATACATACATGCATGCATGCATGCATACATACATACATACATACATACATACATACATACATGCATACATGCATACATACATACATGCATGCATGCATACATGCATGCATGCATGCATGCATGCATGCATACATACATACATATCCACGTCTCCGCCTACATGAATACGTGTGTATGGTTGTGCCAGTGCGTGTACATGTACAGGTGCAAACGAAACACAAATGATAATGTAACTGGATGTAAATGTGTATGTACGTGTGTGTATGCACATGTATATGTGTCTGCGCCTGCGAATGAATGTGTAAATGAACATGTATATGTACGTGTGTGCGTGTATGTGCAGTATGTGTATGTATATGTGCGTATGTATGTGGATATGTGACTATATATGTATACGCATGTGTATATCTGTTTGCACAACATGGGTAAAGTATGTGTATATGTATATGTGCATTTGGAAATGTAAGTGAGTGTGTATGTATACGTATATGTATGTGTATATACATGTGCTTGTGTATGGGTACATACAGTGTGTGTCTATGTATCGTTATAAGTATGTATGTGTGAGTGTATGTGCATATTGTCATACGACAATGTATGTGGATGTGTGCGTGCGTATATATATAGATGTATGTGTATGTACGCGTGGGCGACCCTCACTCTATCTCTCTCTCTCTCTCTCTATTTCTCTATTTCTCTCTCTCTCTCTTTCTCTCTCGCTTTTGTTTCTCTCTCTCTCTCTCTCTATCCCTCAACACCGCTATATGTATATGGGTAGGCCACTACCTATATATGTTCTCATACGCACCTCTCCGAGAGAGTAGAGCTCAGAGGCGATTAATGCGTACGCGGGGCGCCGCGTTCGCGATCTTACTGGCCGTTTCGCTAGGGACATCCTCGAAATTCTGAAAATCGGTGGCACCCCTCACGCAGATCGTGACGTCAGGGTCCAAAAACACATGGGAATTTCACCATTCTAACGTAAAACCTTCAAACGCACATTGTAATGTCAATGATTTTGACCCCGATTATCAGAGAATGGCGATTTCGCATGAGACATCCTCCCAAAATCGAGCCCCGACGTACCTTCTGGTACCCCAGACCCCGCCTCGGAGCCTCCTGGGAGCCTCCTGGAACCTCCTGGGGCCTCCTGGAGCTTTCTGTACCTTCTGCTACCCCAGACCCCGCCTCGGAGCCTCCTGTGGGTCTCCTGGAACCTCCTGGGGCCTCCTGCGGCCTCTTGGAGCCTTTTGGGGCCTCCTGGAGCCTCCTGGGGTCTTCTGGGGCCTCCTGAGGCCGCCTGGGGCCTCCTGGGGCCTCCTGGGGCTTCAGAATTACATGCACACACAGAGATACAAATCACACCCAACACATCACACGCTAGACAAAGATAACACACACACACACACACACACACACACACACAACACCTACAACGCACAGAAAACACGCACAACACAGAGCACACATCACACACACACACACACACACACACAACACTCACAATCCTGGGGCCTCCTGGAGCCTCTTCCGGTATCCAAGTCGGGCCTCCTGAGGTTTCCTGGTGGGCCCTGGTACACACATCGCAAGGTGTGGCAACCCCACTTGCGCTCGAGTGCGACCTCGATCTTAGATTGTTCTGCGTTCACCTCCTGCCTCTTCCCCTTCTCTGAGGCACGCCCTGGCGGCGCCGCCCCAGCTCCCCCTTCTCCATCTCCGAGCCTGCAGTCGTGGTGTCTTCCTGCTTCAAACGCCCTTTCAATGTTTGTTGTATGAGCCTGGGCACACACGTGCCACTTGTATATATATATACATACATACATATATATATACATATATATACACACATACACATGTGTATATATATACATATATGTATATCAGAATATCTTTCTCGTCCTCTCTTTCTCGCAAATTCACTCCTGTTCCTAGGCCCCTCTCGCTCTACCTCTTCCTGTCGTCTCTCTCTCCCTCTCTGCCTCGCTCGCTCGCAGGCCCAGGGGGGACTGCGACGACACCACGAACTCCCACCGCCATGCCACTGTGCGCGACACGACCCCAAACAGCATGAGCCAGGCGACATCCGCCACCGCGCTCGCAGAGGGTGCGTCCTTCTGGCCGGCTGCGACGCTTGCCCTCAAGAGGCAACAGATAACTTTAAGTCGGACGTGTCCCCCTAAAGGGAATTTGGGCGAAAAATGAAAAATACTCAAATTATCCCGGCAAAGCAACCGAACAGCGATGTGTAGGAGCATATCTGCAAGCATTCCCCTTAAGATTCAGATGAGAATCCAGTTGTAGAATTCTGCTGTTCTCGCAGTCGTAGTCGCATTCGCGATGACAGTCGCAGTGGCAACGGCAGTCGCAGTCACAGCCTGAGCCTCAGCCTGCCTCAGCCTCAGCCTCAGCCTGCCTCAGCCTCAGCCTGCCTCAGCCTCAACCTCAGCCTGCTTCAGCCTCAGCCTCAGTCTGCCTTCAGCCTCGGCCTCAGCCTCAGCCTGCCTCAGCCTCAGCCTGCATCAGCCTCAGCCTCAGCCTGCATCAGCCTCAGCCTGCCTCAGCCTCAGCCTCAGCCTGCCTCAGCATCAGCCTCAGCCTGCTTCAGCCTCAGCCTCAGCCTGCTTTCAGCCTCGGCCTCCGCCTCAGCCTGCCTCAGCCTCAGCCTGCATCAGCCTCAGCCTCAGCCTCAGCCTCAAAAATAAACCTCAGCGCTCAGCCTGGTGCCATCAGACATCAGCCCTGCCTCGGCCTCACCTCAGCCTCAGCACTGCTCAGCATCAACAGCCTCAGCCTGCTTCACTCAACCTCATGTCTGCCTGCAGCCTCGTCACATCAGCCTCAGCCTGCCTCAGCCTGAGCCTGCATCAGCCTCAGCCTCAGCCTGCCTCAGCCTCAGCCTGCATCAGCCTCAGCCTTAGCCTCAGCCTGCCTCAGCCTCAGCCTGCATCAGCCTCAGCCTCAGCCTGCCTCAGCCTCAGCCTCAGCCTGCTTCAGCCTCAGCCTCAGTCTGCCTTCAGCCTCGGCCTCTCAGCCTCAGCCTGCCTCAGCCTGAGCCTGCCTCAGCCTCAGCCTCAGCCTCAGCCTCAGCCTCAGCCTCAGCCTGCCTCAGCATCAGCCTGCCTCAGCCTCAGCCTCAGCCGTCCTCAGCTCAGCCTCAGCCTGCTTCAGCCTCAGCCTCAGTCTGCCTTCAGCCTCGGCCTCAGCCTCAGCCTGCCTCAGCCTCAGCCTCAGCCTGCCTCAGCCTGCCTCAGCCTGCCTCAGCCTCAACATCAGCCTGCACGAGCCTCAGCCTCAGCCTGCCTCGCCTCAGCCTACAAGCCTCAGCCTTGCTTCAGCATCAGCTCAGTCTGCCTTCAGCCTCGGCCTAGGCTGCAGGCTAGCTCTGCCTCAGCCCTGCATCAGCCTCAGCCTCTAGCATCAGCCTGCCTCAGCTCATAGGAAGTGGTGCCTTCAAGAATAGTGGAGGCTACCACTGCCTGCTGCTCAGCCTCAGCTAGCTTCAGCCTCAAGTCCTCAGTCTGCTTCATCCGATCGCCTCAGCCTCAGCCTGCCTCAGCCTCAGCCTGCATCAGCCTCAGCCTCAGCCTCAGCCTGCCTCAGCATCAGCCTGCCTCAGCCTCAGCCTCAGCCTGCCTCTGCCTCAGCATCAGCCTGCATCAGCCTCAGCCTCAGTTACCTCCTCAGCAAGCGTCTCCCGTCGTGCCGCAGCCTCGCCTGCCTTCAGCCTCAGCCGCAATCAACCTCAGCACTCAAGGCCTCAGCCTGCCATGCAGCACTATCAGCCTCAGCCTTCGTACCTCAGCCTCACAGCCAGCTCAGCCTCAGCTGGCTGCCATGGCCCTCTGCCATCAGTCTGCTATCAGCCTGCGGCGCTCATCCTCAGCCTGCCCTCAGCCTCTAGCCTGCATCAGCCTCAGCCCTCAGCCTACTCGAGCATCAGCCTGCATCAGCTCTCAGCTCAGCTCAGCCTCAGCCTCAGCCTCAGCCGGCTTCAGCCTCAGCCTCAGTCTGAGCTCTAGCCTACGGACCTCAGCCTCAGCTAGATAATAAAAAAAACAAATAAGAAAAAAAAAAAATCTCGCCTGCCTCAGCCTCAGCCTGCCCCAGCATCAGCCTGCCTCAGCCTCAGCCTCAGCCTCAGCCTGCCTCAGCCTCAGCCTGCCTCAGCCTCATCCTCAGCCTGCCTCAGCCTCAGCCTCAGCCTGCTTCAGCCTCAGCCTCAGTCTGCCTTCAGCCTCGGCCTCAGCCTCAGCCTGCCTCAGCCTCAGCCTGCTTCAGCCTCAGCATCAGCCTGCCTCAGCATTCAAAATGTGGCCCGGGAATGAAGTTCTGGGAACTCGAAGAACACGAAGTGGCCTACAATTGGCTCCGGGCATTCAAAATCATGCCCAGGAATGGAGTTCTGGGAACTCGAAGACCACGAAGTGGCCTACAGTTGGCTCCGGGCATTCAAAATGTGGCCCGGGAATGGAGTTCTGGGAACTCGAAGACCACGAAGTGGCCTACAGTTGGCTCCGGGCATTCAGAATGTGGCCCGGGAATGGGGTTCTGGGAATTCGAAGACCACGAAGTGGCCTACAGATGGCTCCGGGCATTCAAAATCATGCCCAGGAATGGAGTTCTGGGACCTCGAAGACCACGAAGTGTGTAACTGTTTGCTCAAAACGACTTCCGCGGGTTCTCCCCGGCACCCGCCCAGACCGCCCTGGGGAGTCAAGATGCTCTCTTTTGACACTACCAGAAACCTATCAGTCTTCGCTGTTAGGTAAAAATACGCCAGAAATGCCCAAAAATCGTAAAAAATCGTCCCCATACTATTTTTGACTGTTTTTGAATAATCCCCCTGTAGAGGGACACGCCCGACTTAAATAGAAAGAAGCACCGCCGACGCACCGAGCCCCAGCATCGACCAAGCTCCTGCGCCCTCGCCTCGCAGCGGGAAGACGGAGCCACAACGAGAAATCCGAACAAGGGCCTCCGCGGCACCTGCCCCTCTGGGCGCCCTCCCCTCTCCTGGTCGCCCGAAACGAAACGGCGTCACGGATTCGAATGGCAGCTCCACTGAATGATCCCAGGTCATCTGCAGCTGGCGGAGAACCCAGTATACCACTGTCTGTTTGCAAAGCACAAATGCGCAATGCGTTGACATGAAAAGCGACGTGGAGCGTAGCAGCGCTTGTCATAGCACAGCGCAGCAAATAATAGCACGGCATGGCAACAGCGCACAGAATGTGATAGAACGGCGTGGTGCTACATTGCATTAGCATGGCGTAACATTGCACAACTTGGCATCGTACTGCATGGCATAATGTAGCCTGGTGTTGCCTGCCATGGCAAAGCATAGCAGGGCGTGTCATTACATAGCACTGCACCTCGTAGCGGGATAGCCTAGCATATCAGAACATAGCATGACATTGCATAGCATGTCGTGGCGTAGAACAGCATATCATTGAACAGCGATGCGAAGCTTTGAATTGCATTTCGTAGCCCCGCATTGCAAAGCAGTGCACGGCATGTTGTGGAATACCATTGCATTGCATAGCGTCGCCTGAAATAGCATGCGCATAGCATGGCACAGCACAGGAGTCCATACCAAAGCAACACATACCAATGCATGACAAAGCATGGCATTGTACTGCATTGCCTGCACAGTATGGACTGGACTTGCATTGCCTAGCATGGCGTAGCATAGACCAAATTAGCATAGTAGCACGTTGCATATCATAATGGCACTGTATGGCCTAACAAGAAATAGCATAACGTGCCATAGTATAGCATTGCACCTCGTAGCGGCATATCCTGTCATATCAAAATCATGCTCACAGCATGGCACCGCATAGCTGGACATGCCAACGCATGTAAAACCATCGCAGAGTACTGCTTTATTTTCACAGTATAAACTAACATAAAAGTAAATAGCATGGCGCAGCCTTGCAATATTAGCATAACAATGCATAGCATACCATAGCATGGTGTTGCATCGCACAGCAAGGCATAGCAGAGCGCGCCATGTTATAGTTTAGCAGATCGTAGCGGCATAGCCTATCATATCACAACATAGTATGACATTGCATAGCGTGTCGTGGTGCAGCACAGCAAAACCATTGCACAGCGCTGCATAACGTGATGCTTAATTTCGTGATCCAGTCTAGCATTGTGTTGTACTGGAGTTCGTGGAATACCGTTGCAGCGCATAGCATCACATGAAGCAGCATACGCAGAGTACTCCATAGCATAACATGGCGTGGCCTAAAGCAGCTGCGCATAGCAAAGCAACACATAGAAGTGTACATCAGAGAAGGGTGTTCCATTCCACTGGTTGCGAGGCATGGAACAACGTAGCATTGGGTAGCATGGAATTGCATAGGGTAGCATGGCAAAGCACAGCACAGCATGGCATGGCACAGCATGGCAAAGCGTTGTGTAGCATGGCGTGGCGCAGCATGGTGTAGCGTAACATGGCGTGCAATTGCGTAGCATAGCGCGGCGTGCCTTAGCGGCTTCACAATGCATGCAGTATAGAATCTTGGCAAGGCAAAGCAACAGAGGCGAGGCAAAGAAAATAACATCAGACAGAACGGTTCTTCGTCGGCGGCGAGACAGAGGCAGTCCGCACCAGCGTGGGGGGAATCGGGGGCACCGACAGGGAAAATTGTCCGGCGTGCAAGAGAGAGAGAGAGAGGAAAAGACGAGGGCGGCCGCGCAGACAGAACACAGCACACGAGGGGCGAGCGCATGAAAGGGCCGAGCGCACCAGGCAACCCCCGGGGGGCTGGGAGCCAGCTCTCTCCCCGAGCGACCTCGTTCCTAAGCCATGACTCAGGTCATCAGAAGCCGAGCGATCCCCAAGTGTCTGGGCCAACCAATGGAAGTAATGTGAGCCGCCTGCAGAGAATAAGCAGGAGGCACGTGAACAAAACCCAATCCCGCCAGCCCTTTAGAGCGTATGGTTGAGAGTGTTTCCTATTCCAGCCCGCCCTTTTCCCCGTCGGGGAGTGGTTTACCCCTCCCCCTGCTTTGCATTGCTTTGCATTGTTTCGCATTGCTTTGCATTGACTTGCATTGCGTTGCACACAGACTGTCCCACAGGGATTGCACCACATTGGTTGCACCACCCAGATTGCACCGCATAGACTTCAAGAAATCGTTGTCTGGAGGAATGAGTTCTCTCAAGACTAATACAAATAATAATGATAGTGTTCTCGCTGCTGTTGCTGCCATTTCTGCGATTCCTCAACGGAAAAATCCTTCTCTGCCTCTACCCCAATTTCCTTTTCTTCCCCCTTCCCCTCCGCCTCGTCCTCCTCCTCCTCCTCCTCCTCCTCCTCCTCCTCCTCCTCCTCCTCCTCCTCCTGCTCCTCCCCCACACTCCTCCACCATTTACGTCATCCCCATTCCCCCTCTTCTGCTCCGCCTTCGTCTCCATCCAAGAGGAGGGGGAGGAGGAGGAGGGGGAGGAGGAGGAGGAGGAGGAGGAGAAGAAGACGAGGAGGAGGAGGAGGAGGAGGCCACAGCTTCCTTCCCCGACCTTCTGGTCCACCCCAGCATGCCCCGCCCCCCTCGGAAGTTCGGGGGGCGGGCGGTGACCCGTCGGCTCGAGCTGGAGCTGGTCCCATCGGCCTCCGGAAGGTGGTCCTGGCGGCTCGCAGTGAGCGGTGCTGTAGGGACTCCTCCATCGTTCTTCCTGCCCCCACCTCTTCCACCACCTCCTCACCCTCCTCCTCCTCCTCCTCCGCCTCCTCCTCCTCCTCGTCCTCCTATGCTCTCCTCTTCCACTTTCCACCATAGTATTGATAAGACCTCCCTGGTGCTCCCTGTCGCACCCCCAGACGTGTACCAAAGGGCGACCAGGCGATTCGCCTGAGACTGTTTCACAAGTTGTGATCCTGAAACTCGAAATCCACAACAGCTTCAAGTATGGAGAAGCGTGGTTTTCAAAGTGTGTATCTCGCCTTAGCGCCGTGCACAATCATCTCAACAGATTGCAACAGCTTCTTATATGGAAGGGGTGTTTTCCAAGGTGTACCTCTCGCCATAGCGCTAAACACATTCGTCTTAAATGTTTGCAACGGGTTGAAGGATGGTCCCCGGCCGATTTTCAAAATGTGGCTCTTGCCGTAGCGGCGCACACCTTTGTCTTACAAGTCTGTAACAGCTTCAAAGATAGAAGGCGCCTGGAATCCAACAAAAATGCCGCTCGCCTCAGCGCCGCGCACAATCGTGTAGGCGGCTCCCTTTCAAGCGTGGAGGCGGCAGTTTCCAGCGTGGAGTCGGCTCCTTTTCGAATGGTGGATGGGCCGCTTGGAAGCGCCTGCGCGGCCGCTCAGTCAGAACGCTCCGCCTGCAGCGGCCCTGCACACTCATGGAAGAAGAAAAAAAGCCGTAAACATAAACTGTTGGCGCTGCGCGCGGATTTCTTGGATCTGCGCTGGACCCCCCTAACTGGCGCGCGCCAGGGGCGGCGCCAGAGGTGCCGCCTGGGGGGCCCAGTGCGGATCCAGGGAATTCCGAGCGGAGCGCCAAAAGTCTATGATTACAGTCGGACTCGATTGGACAGGACACGCGAGAGGGCATAAGACCCTTCCGAGGGCCACATTGCCACAGGAATGCAGGAGGCATGGGTCGCGAGACACAGGACACAAGGGTACCCTTGATTTAACAGGGTCGACCTACTACTCTGCGCCCATTGTATGGCAATGTGTCCGATTCAGCACAAGGCCGCTACTCTTCGTCAGGGGAGGGGGCCGCTTCCAGGCGCCCGCGCGGCCGCCCCGTCACAACGCCCAGGACCTGCAGCGGCCCGGCACGCACTCGGAGGCCCACTTCCCCGCGTGTTGCCACGAAGGCACGACTTGC
>CAUYUJ010012607.1:5000-15251 GCA_963575745.1 Prorocentrum cordatum | reverse complement strand
CTCCTCCTCCTCCTCCTCCTCCTCCATCTCCTCCCTTGAGAGGTCCTCAGAGGTCCCTCGGCGCTTTGTTCTTCAACACAAGAAGTGCCCTCCTTGAGTGGCCAGCACCCTGTGGGCCTGCCAGTCAGGCGAGAGTTGGCGGGTTTCTCCGAAGGCCTCTTCCTCCTCCTCCTCCTCCTCCATCCCTTTTCTCCTGACTCCTCCTTCCCTCCTCCCTCATCCTCTTACTCCTTCCCCTTGTCCTTCCTTCCTCCCATACTATCCTCATCCTCTCTCCTCGGACTCCTTCCCCCTCCTCGCCCTTCCCCTCCCCCTCGTCCTCCTCTCGTCCTCCCTCCTTTCCTCATACTCCTCCTCCCTCCTCTCCTCCTCCCCCCTCCTCCTCCCATCCTCCCCTCCTCCTTCTACTCCTTCTCTTCCTCCTCCCCTCTTTCCCCTCCTCCCCTCCTCCTCCTCTCCTCCTCCTCCTCCTCCTCCTCCTCCTCCATCTCCTCCCTTGAGAGGTCCTCAGAGGTCCCTCGGCGCGTTGTTCTTCAACACAAGAAGTGCCCTCCTTGAGTGGCCAGCACCCTGTGGGCCTGCCAGTCAGGCGAGAGTTGGCGGGTTTCTCCGAAGGCCTTAGGCGACTCCTCCTCCTCCTCCTCCTCCTCCTCCTCTCCTCCTCTCTGCCTCCTCCTCCTCCTCTGCCTCCTCTCCTCCTCCCTCCTCCTCCTCCATCCTCCTTTTCTCCTGACCTCCCTCCTCACCTCCTCCTCCTCCTCCTCCTCTCCTCCTCCTCCTCCGTCCTCCTCCTCCTTCCCCCTCCCCTCCTCCTCCTCCTCCTCCTCCTCCTCCTCCTCCTTCTCCTCCTTCCCCTTGTCCTCCTCCTCCTCCTCCTACTCTCCTCCTCCTCCTCTCCCATCCTCATCCTCATCCTATCCTCCTCGACCCTCCTCCCCCTCCTCGCCCTTCCCCTCCTCCTCGTCCTCCTCCTCACTCCTCGTCCTCCCCTCCTCCTCCTCCTCCTCCTCCCCCTCCTCCTCCTCCTCCTCCTCCTCCTCCTCCTCCTCCTCCTCCTCCTCCTCGGGTCGCCTGCGGCCCCGGGGGAAATTGTGCAGGGCCTGCCATTCAGGCGAGGGTTTTTTTTTGAAAAGGAATGGCCCCCCGTCCGTGTTCCCATCAAGCTGTTGACTTACGCAATCTGGCACACTTCTTGCCTTGTGGCTAAGCGTTGCTGGGCGTCGACGTTTGGATGGTTTCCATTGCCGGTGCCTCCGCGCTATTCGGCCGATCGCGCCCGCCCTCTTTTCACGAGTTAGCAACGCGGCAGCTTTTCGTGGAACAAAGCAGGCCCCTTTACCAGACGCCGTGGCATGACAGCATCTCAGGAGCGCCAGAAGTGAGCCTCCCGAGGGAAGCCGCATTCTAGCCAAAGTCTTTCCAGCCAGCTTCTGAGAGACACGGGAGACAAGTAGATAGACCGCTCGCAGACTGGCCAATCCAGGCGCTTCGGATGGCGAGTGCGGCAGCTGACGGCATGGTGACTGACTGGAATCCCACTTCTGACTAATGACTTGGCATCGTTCAGACGTGTGCATTTTTTTCGAGAACCATCGAGGAGCATCCTGGAGCATCGAGCAAAAAAAACACGCGCGAAGCCGAAACATGCACGTGTAATGGACGTCCGAGCGACGGCAAGATGAAGCATCATGGCGGCATTTGATTTGCGCGGCGCAACTGCGTCTGTATTGTAGGTTGACTTGTGCACTTCCGTGGGGTGAAGCGAAAACCACAGGAGAGTCCCACAGGGGGGGCTGGCAGCCCGAGACCGCCCCCCTAGATCGTTTGGTCTGGCAGCCGCTTCGCTTGAGTTTTTTTGCGATTTGCTTAGGAATCGCGCTCTCGCTCCATGCCGGGTGCATTCTTGGCGCGGACGGCCACGGTCCCTTGCAAAACAGACCAAGGCGCACATGGCCGTGCGTTCATTATTGTCCCGGCATTGTTTCATCAATGTGCGTTTTTTTGTTCTCTCCACATTGGTGTCTTACGCTTTTCTGGATGTATGGCTTCTCGCTTACTTGCCCAATCCGTGCAACTAGTGGACAATATTACGCGTTTGGTTACTGAATTCTGTTGAAGTCTAAGCGGGAGCCCCAGTTTGAAAAAGAAGCCCACGCAACCCGTGCAGTTGATGCATCTGTTCAGTCTCCTGGTCGTTGTGTCCAGGGAATTTCCAAGAACCAACTTTCGGAAAGGGAGTGCCCTCCACCATTCTAATTGCAGCGAGCGTTTAAAACGAGTGCCCGCAGCGTTAGGGCGGGAAGCCCGTCTTGAAAAGGAGCCGCCCTCCTTCAGGAGCCGAGCTCTTTGTTCGTTACAGGCTTTGGATAATGCTGTGCATGGCGCTGAAGTGAGAACCCCATTCTGAATAGGGAGCCGTCCTCCACCCTCGTAACTGCTGTAAGCTTGCGCGGCGTTAGTGCTGCAAGCTTGCGCGGCATTTTGATAACGATTCCCCTTCGTCCTCGTAGGCCTTGCTTGTAGGGAGGGTGCGCTCGGCGCGAAGTCGAGAGCACCATTTTGAACATTTCCCTCCCCCCCTCCAGCTCCAGCCATGCAGCTACTGCAAATGTTTGGGAAAAAATTGCTGTGCGCGGCGCTGAGGCGAGCGAATGACATTTTGAACACGACTCCCCCTCCATCCTTGCAGATCTTGCAAGGAGGAGGAGGAGGAGGAGGAGGAGGAGGAGGAGGAGGATCACCAGTGGTTTGGATCGCTAGTGGTGAGGAAGGCAGAGGCGAAGCGCCCGGCCCGTCCTGCTCGAGTGCCACCACGCCTGGCGGTGCGACGGGGAGGAGTTGTCTATACACAAGGAGAAGGGATAGGGGGGACGAGGAGGAGGACGACGACGGCAAGATGGGAGGCGGCCTTCGACGACGACGACGAGGACGACGACGACGACGACGAGGACGACGACGACGACGAGGACGACGACGACGACGACGACGACGACGACGACGACGACGACGACGACGACGACGACGACGAGCAGCCGAGGCAGCGGAGAAGCTGGTCCTGGATCAGCAGGAATCTGGCGACGAGGAGGACGCAGACGCCGCCCAGGACCTCACCGGCTGCCTCGCCTCCTCTGCCTCTTCCTCCTCTTCCTGGACGCGCCAAAGTGCACGATGGAGGCAGACCCATGCTGGGTTACATGCTCCCCTTTGACCTTACCATCCCTCTGCGGCGTCCCGGCGCCCCCGAAGTGCCCTCGCGGCACGTCGATGCGACCGTCTGCCCGCCTGCGCGCTGCGCTCGCCTCCTCCCTCCTCTCCTCCTGCCCCTCGTCCTCATTCCGTCTTTCGCTGCCCTTTCCCTCCTCCTCCTCCTCCTCCTCCTCCTCCTCCTCCTCCTCCTCCTTTCCCCTCTTCTCCTTCCCTCCTGCTGCCGCTGGTCCTCCCCTCCCTCGGTGCTGCCTCGAACCCCCCCTGGGGGCGCGAGCGCACCGCAGCCGCCGACCGCCCCGCCGCCCCTCCGGCGCCGGGCGCTCTCCACATCCCCAGGGGGGGGGGCCGAGAGCGCCCGAGCGGGCACCCCAGACCTCCTCGAGTCGTGAAAAAATCACGACGGGAGGTTTTTCCCTATTTTCGGCCTCCAGGGGCCCTCACCGGGCCTCGGGAGCGTCAAAAAACGACTCAGGATGCAAAGCCGGTCATGGGGAAAGGGTCTGGACCTCTGGGGGGCGCGTCATGAAAAAATCATGACGTCGGGGGTCTGGGACGCGCGCGCTGCCGCGGCGAGGCCGCGGTCCCGGCCGCTCTCTGCCCCCTTCGAGGCTCGTCCTGGGGGGACCCTCCTCCTGGGGGCCCACCGGCCGGATCTCTGCTCGACGCAGCTTCGACTCCGAGATCCGGCGCGGCTTTTCGGCGCGGCTCCGGCGCAGCTCCGGCGCGGCTTCGGCGCGGCTTCGGCGCGGCTTCGGCGCGGCTTCGGCGCACGAGCGGGGCGGGTGAGGCCCGCGGGGGCCCGCGCGGCCGCCGCAGCGGCGCGGCAGAGGGGGGCTTCGGGGGCTCCTGCCCAGACCCCCTCGAGCAATGAAAAAATCATGACGGGATGTTTTTCCCAATTTTCGGCTTCCGGGGGCCCTCACCGGGCCTCGGGAGCGTCAAAAAACGACTCAGGATGCAAAGCCAGTCATGGGGAAAGGGTCCAGACCTCTGGGGTCGACGTAATGAAAACATCAGTACGTCGGGGGTCTGGGAACCACCCCAACCCAACCCGAACCCGAAATTCGGGTCTTCGGGTTGGGTTGGGGTGGTCTGGTAGGTCGTCAGGTCGGGGCCGGGGGCCGGGGCATCAGCTCGAGGTCGGCTCGGGGAGGCTGCCCTGATGTGCTTCGTGCTTGTCGCTTGCTCTGGTGCTTCCCGGGGCTGGCGCCCTCGAGTGTCCTTCAGCGCCTGGCCGGCGGAGGGCCTCATTCAGGAGGGGAAAAAACACACAGACACAATTAATCGGCGATTCCCAGAAAATATGGGAAAATATGGGAAGTGGGGGGGAAGACAAAAACCCAGAAAATATGGGAAAATATGGGGGATGTGTTTATTTGTGTGTATTTATTTGTGTGTCCCAGTTCCCCTTCACTCATGTTCTTGGAGGATGCTCTTCAGTTTGGCTGGCGGAGGGTTTTCATGTCCCAGTTCCGGCTGCACGATGCCGACAGCCGTCCCTCATCATTCTGAGCAGGACTCGCCGTCGGTGTCGCCGCGGACGCCGTCCACTCGGGACAGACGGCCGCCGAGGCAGAGCCGCCTGCCCACCAGCGGTCGCCGATGGTTGTGGGCAGCATTGGTTGTTGGGCGCTATGCCCAGTTCTGTCCGTACCCGTTTCGGGCTTCCAAAAGTGCCCCCCCCGCCCCCCACCATTGCTTTCCCTCCTCTGTGCTGCGGCTCCAGCCTCAAGAGCCGTGCCAGGTACTGGCTCGCACGCGTGTGGCTTCGCGGACGCCCAGGGTGTCGCGCCGCGTCCTCCCGTCCCTCGCCCTTTCCCTCCACCTGCTCCTCTCCCTCCTCTTTCTGCTGCTGCTGCTGCTGCTGCCGCTGCCGCTGCTGCTGCGGCTGCTCCTCCTCACCCTCCTCCTCCCTCCTCTATCGTGTTCTCCTGGTCCTTCTGCTTTCCCTCTTCCCCCTCTTGTTCCCCCATTCCACTGTTCCTCCTGCTTCCCCTTCCTCCTTCCTCCCTCCCCTTCCTTTCCCTCAGTATCGCCTTCTTGCAGAGAAACCCAGGCTGCTGGGCAGCCAGAGCGGCAAGCGAGCAAGACCACGGCTGGGTCTACTCACGAAGGCGCGCTTGGGTGTCTGCGTTCAGCACGTCTTCTAAAACCTTTTCGTAGAAAGGGGCGTGGCAAGGTCGACCGCTGGGACCAGTCGGGCTGGACCTCCCGTTTAGTCTGGCGGGAGCGCGGGACCCCAAATTCATACATGGGCTTTTGGCAGGCGAGTATTTGCGCAGCCAAGTCTGGAAAGACAGATCAGGAACAACTTGCTCTTGGATAAGGTAAGTCTGTCAACTGGGGCACTCCGCCTCCGACGGGCGCATCATCATCATCATCATCATCATCATCATCATCATCATCATCATCATCATCATCATCATCATCATCATCATCATCATCATCATCATCATCATCATCATCAGCAGCAGCAGCAGCAGCAGCAGCAGCACCATCATCGTCATCATCGTCATGGTCATCATCGTCATCGTTATCGTCATCGACATCGTCATAATCATCATAATCATCATCATCGAGGGGAGTGGGTGATAGTTGATATGGACGGTCGTTTATTCGTGCCCTCTTTTCGCGTCTTGTCCGCTTGCCCTCTTCTCGTCTGCCCTCTTCTCGCCTCTTGTCCGGTTGCCCTCTTCTCGTCCGCTACCGGTAATGGGCATCACCATCATCATCACCACCGGTACCATCATCATCACCATCACCATGACCATCACCATGACCGTCACCATCACCATCACCGTCACAATCACCATCAACATGTCCATACTCATCAGCCGCATCACCATCACCATTACTTTCATCATCAGCATCATCAGCACCATCAGCACTATCATCATCACCAGCAGCATAATCAACATCATCTTCATCACCAGCACCATCCTCATCACCATTACCGTCGCCATCACCATCACTATCACCATTACCGTCGTCATCCTCCTCCACCTCATCCTCCTCCTCATCATCATCTTCGACTCATCACCATGATCGGTCATCCTTACCACCGCCATCATCGTCACCAGCACCACCATCACCACCATCACCACCATCATCATCACCATCATCGTCATCGTCATCATCACTACCATCATCATCATCGCCGCCATCATCAGCATCATCAGCATCATCAACACAATCAGCAGCCTTATCACCATCGTGCTCACCATCACCATCACTATTACCAGTATCAACAACGTCATCATCAGCACCATCATCATCCCCACCATCATCATTATTAACAACAAAACAACAACAACAACAACAACACAACAGCAACAACAACAACAACAACAACATCAGCGTCAGCAACATCACCAGCATCATTGTCACCCATCAGCAGCATCATCATCAGCAGCAGCATCATCATCACTATCTCCCTTCACGCGTCTCCCTCACAAACACCTCCCTCTCCCCCTTCCCAGGATCGCTGCTCCGTGGTCGTTTTTGCCTTTGTCCCGTTCTTAATCAGTGGCGCAGTTGCATTTGCGTGACCTGGGTGTGGCAACGGAGTTTCCTTGTCCGATTGCGGAGGAAGAGGGGAAGGGAGACGGATGAGGTCGAAGCAAATTATGATGATGAGTAGGAGAGCAAGCGGAGGACATGAAGAAGATGACACCGAACATGAGGATGAGAAGGAAGAGGAGGAGGAAGAGGAGGAGGAGGAGGAGGATTTGTTTGGACGTGGGTCCGAGTCACATGTGAAGTCCCTGGTGTCACAATCTCACGCGCGACGAAGGGGGCCAACCCGAGGGACCGAAGCGGAAGGAGCGCAGCGAGGGCCAAAGGCAGGCACCACGAGCAGAAGGACCGACAGAGGAGGAGGAGGAGGAGGAGGAGGAGGAGGAGGAGGAGGAGGAACAGCAGCGTCAGTGGCAGAGGCAGATGCCGAGGCAGACGACGGCGACTGCGGCGGTGGCGGCGGCCTTGGCGGCGACGGCGACGAAAGCGGCAGCGGCGGCGACGACGAGGCAGACGCGGAGGCGGAAGCGCCGCCCAGGACTCGGTGGCGCCGTCTCCGCCGACGAGGCATCGGAGCCGCAGACCCGCGCTGGAGGACTGGGGAGTTCCTGTAGCGGGGGGAGCAGGTTTAATCTTCCTCCTCCTCCTCCTCCTCCTCCTCCTGC
The DNA here is from genome assembly GCA_963575745.1 of Prorocentrum cordatum. Lineage (NCBI taxonomy): Eukaryota > Dinophyceae > Prorocentrales > Prorocentraceae > Prorocentrum > Prorocentrum cordatum. The sequence goes on along the minus strand of CAUYUJ010012607.1, from coordinate 7,863 downwards.
TCCCCTCTCCCGCCTAGGAGCTGACTAGAGAGGGGAAGGGACCAGAAGTTTCAACCCCCACCCAGAGCTAATCTCCAGACAAACTTCTGAAGGATCTAGCTGAATTGAGAAAAGAGGCAGACAGAGAGAGAGAGAGAGAGAACCCTCCCCCGCCTCCTCTCCTGTTTCCTTCTCCGTCTTTTTCCTTATAGTTAACTCCTTTCTGTGGCGTCCCCAGACGCGTTCGGAGGGCGGGGGCGGAATTCTGCCTGAGCGGAAATTGATCATCAAGGTTTGACCCTTAACCGTTTACGGATGGAGAAATTGTGTGTGTTTCACAATGGAGGATCTCTCGCTTTAGCGCCACGCGCATTCGGTTCCACAGCTTGCGCCAGTTGCATGGACGGAGGGGGGCCGTCTTCATGAGGGAGCTTTCGCCTTAGCGCCGCGCGCAGTCTTTGAAGCACTTGCGCCAGTTGCAAGAATGGAGGGCTCTTCCTTTTCAAGCTGGGGCTCTCGCCTTAGCGCCGCGTGCATTCGTCTAACGTCGATTCCTATTCAGAATGGGCCTATCGATTGAGACTGTTTTCATCTAAAGACCAGAAGCGTGAACAGATGTAACAGCTGCGCGGATAGAGGGGGATTCTTTTCCAACATGGGTCTCTCGCCAGCGACGTCCTGGAAGTTCATGACCATAGGTGTAAACTTCTGGTCAGAGGTCGCTGGAAGGACGCCGGTCTGGTCAGGGCCCTTTTCCCCGCACGGTGCTTGCACTGAGGGGTTCTCACTTGTGCCACGGAGGAATTGGATAGGTCCAGCGAGACTTTTCGACGTTGCCGCCCGTGGCCGCCCCGTGGCCGCTTCGTGCCCTGGGTGGGTCCAGCGATGTATCGCCAGTTTGCCGCCCGTGGGCGCCTCGTGGCCGCCTCGTGCGCTGGGTGGGTCTGGCAAGGCTTCGCCACGTTGCCTTCCGTGGCCGCGTAGCTGCCGCCCACCGCACTTGGGTGGGTCCGCCCGAGCTTCGCCTCGTTGTCGACGGTGGCCGCCACGTTGCCGCCCGCCGTGCTTGGGGTGTCCTGGGAGGTTGCGCCACATTGCCGCCTCGTGGCCTCCTCGTGCGCTGGGTGGGTTTGGCGAGGTTTTGCCACGCTGCTGCCTGTGCCGCCTTGTTACCGCCTCACTACACAGTTTGCACCACATAGCTCGCGCCACACAGCTTGCACCTCATAGCTTGTACCACGTAGATTGCAACACACAGAATACACCACACAGCTTGGACCACATAGCTTGTACCACGTAGTTTGCACCACATAGCTTGCACCACATAGCTTACACATCCACATTGCTGGGGTCCACGCTGGCTACAAATATCAAAGTATTTCTTACTTGCTAGAATAATGCAATATAGTTCCTTTTCAAATCAGGGCTCTCGCTTAAGGATGCTGGTCTGTCAAGAGGACGCTTCTTGTAGTGAAAAGGAACTGTCCTCCTGCCATCCTCATCTTCCCAAACCCTGCCGTGCGATCCTGTCCATGGAGGTGCCCCAGTTGGGCGCATACAGCTTGGTGGCTCGAATCGGGCTGGGCTGTAGTTGCCGCGCCGTGTCCATGACAATAGAAACTGGCAAAACGCCCTGTGCAAATGTCGCAGAGTCAGTGCAGCGCCGCATCAGAGACCGCTCTTGGCAAGACTCGGGCCCAACATGCCCCAGAGCTCGAACTGGGCCGGGGCTGTCGAGTACACGGTGCCGCACCATCTCCGTGACCGTAGGAACGGGCGAAGCGCCCAGTGCGAACGTCACGGAGACGGCGCCGCGCCGCATCCGAGACCACATTGGCAGGCCCAGGACCAGTCAGTGGGCACTGCTTCCGCCCACTTCCTCCTGGGGTCAGGAATCATGGGCCGCTGCACAGTGCAGGCTCGCGGCAGCCCCTGGCCCGCGGACTCGTCTAGACGGGCGAGTGGCGTAGACTTTCTGACCCGAGAGGATCCACCCGTGAGCGGCGCAGAAGAGCGGGGTCGTCTGCGCGGACACGGGCGCGTGCTCGAGCTTCCCGCGGCAAGGCCGCGCGCGAGCGCCCTCGGCTCCGCGCGGGGCGCCACGCCGGCGTCCCGCGCAGGCCGAAGGCGCAAGGCCGCTGCGGTGCCGCTTTTAAAACACATGCTCCGCGTGCGGATCATGTATTAGAAATGCAGAAATGTCGTATCAAAAACAGCGATGAGTTCATGCGTGAATTCATGCGTAAATCAAGCATGCATTAGAATTCCGATATGTTTGCAAATCCATGCAGAAAGATCGTCTTAAAAACAACGATGAGTTCATGCGTGAATTCATGCGTAAATTAAGCATGCATTAGAATTCCGATATGTTTACAAATCCATGCAGAAAGATCGTCTTAAAAACAACGATGAGTTCATGCGTGAATTCATGCGTAAATTAATCATGGATTACACATCCTATATGTTTAAACATCCTATGTGTTAGAAGCTGCCCTGTATGTCTTCGCGCGTGCGGCCCCGTTCTCTTCGCCGCTCGCGCAGGTCTGCGCACCCCCTGGCCCTGCCGCCTCGCCCTCCGCCCGCCGCACGCCCTCGCGGTGCTCTCTCGCCGTGCCCTTCTGCTTCCGCGCCCTCCCTGCTTCCCTGGGGAGCGGCGACCATCGTCTTGCGACCATCGTCGGAAGCTCGACAAGACGAGAGCGTTTCAATCGATCGATAACCCGTGAAAATCAGTGAGTTGTGGCGTCTTGGGCCGTGTCGGTTCTCCGCGTGGCCGTCCGGGAAGCGACCCTGGCCCCGATTCCGGGGCGCGACCCCTCGCTGGATTTGCGGTCGTGCGGACAGCCGCGCTCCGCGCGGGGCACCCGCGAGCAACACGTCGCCC
>CAUYUJ010012606.1:0-15258 GCA_963575745.1 Prorocentrum cordatum | reverse complement strand
CTGCCGCGATCTGCGAGCGTGTCACGGATAGAGGCCGCGCTGAGGGACCACCCTCTGCGCACCCCCTGTGGTGTCGAGAAAGTGCCACTCCTGCCACGGTCTGCGAGCGTGTCACGGATAGAGGCCGCGCTGAGGACCGCGCTGAGGGACCATCCCCTGCGCACCCTCTCTGGTGTCGAGAAAGTGCCACCCCTGCCACGCTCTGCCGTGCCGTGCCCTGCGCGCCTGCCCTGTGTGTTATGCTGAGCTGTGCTGTGCTGTGCGGTGCCGAGCTGAGCTGAGCTGTGCTGAGCTGTGCTGTGCTGTGCTGCGCTGTGCTGCGGTGTGTGAGAAGGGGAGAGAGGTGAGGTGTGAGGGTCGCGGGCGCGGCGCGGCAAGGAAGAAAACCCGAACCCCACGAAACATGTGAGGAAGAAAACCAGAACCCCACGAAGCATGTGGGGAAAAAAGGGTTCACATTGCAATCCTCTACAAAAGGGTTCCATGCGAACCCCTCCACAGAAGGATGCCTATTGAACTCCTCCGAAGAAGGGTCCTTAGAAGGATTCCTTGATGGATGTCATCATCCACAGAGGGGTTCTTAGAAGCATTGCTATCGAACACCGTCCATCAAATATTCTGATTGAAATGCACCGAGCGAAAGGATTCCCCCATTGGCATTGGATTGGGCACTGCTTTGGCATTGCGCTGTCATTGCGCTAGCGAGTCCTTGTGCCTCCCTTCGCACAACGATTCCTATTGAAACCCTCCAGAAACAGGATTCCTTCTTAATATCTACCACAAAGGCTCCCCCTTATTGGCATTGCATTGGCATTGGATTGGGATCGCCTTGGTATTGGCTTGGCATTGCGATGGCACTGCTTCGGCATTGCGTTGGCATTGCGCTGGCGAGTGCTACGGCTCCCTCCGCAGAAGCACTCCTGCTGAACCCTCCCCACAAGAAGGATTCCCAGTGAAACCCTCCACAGGAGGATCCCGATCGAAACCCTCCACAGAGGCATTCCTATTGAAATCCTCCGAAGAAGAATTCGTAGTGACACCGTCCACAAAGGATTCTTATTTAAATCCACTGAGCGAAAGGACCCCCCCATTCACATTGCATTGGCATTGGCATTGGTTGGCAATGGATTGGCAGAACAATTGTACAGCTTCAGCAACGAGTGCAAGGAGAGAGATACAGAGATAGAGACAGAGCGCGAGACTACGATACAACGAGAGACGCATATCATGATGAGGTCCTTGCGAACAGAAAATTGCAAGACAAAACATCAACATTTAAAGATATGGAGCGTTCCATTCGATAAAAAAACACACACATGAAAAACGACGAGGTACTCCACAATCTCCCGGCCTCGAGGAGGAGGAGGAGGAGGAGGAGGAGGAGGAGGAGGAGGAGGAGGAGGAGGAGGAGCGAGGAGCGAGGAGCGAGGAGCGAGGAGCGAGGAGCGAGGAGCGAGGAGCGAGGAGCGAGGAGCGAGGAGCGAGGAGCGAGGAGCGAGGAGGCGGAGCCGAGATCCCGAGCCAAGGCAAGCCAGGAGGTCGGCCGAGAGGTACACCCGTGCGGCGGAGCAGCAGGAAAACGGTCGGCCTCCCAACCGACGGGACGAAGGCAGCGGCACAACGATCCCCCTTTGGGTCGCAGAAGAAAAACCAGCGTAAATATACACTTTTGGCGCTCCGCACGGATTTCTTGGATCCGCGCTGGGCCCCGCTGGCGGCGCCTCCGGCGCCGCCCCTGACGCGCTCCGCGCGCCAGGGAGGGTCGTCCGGCGCAGATCCAAGAAATCCGTGCGGAGCGCCAACAGATTATGTTCACGGCAGGTTCGTGTCGTGTCGACCGGCGGCGGCTCCGCCGCCGGCGTTCCACGTGGAATGCCGCAGGCGACCCAGAATCGTGCGATGTGGAACGGCTTGGACGTTCCGGAAACGGCCGATCGTTCCAGTTTGAACGATCCCCGCGGTGTCAGGAGCCAATTCCGGGGTCGACGCGGCGCGAACCTGTCGTACGCCGGCTTTGGGGGGAAGAAGCAGACGGAGGGGAGGCAGGGAGGAGGAGGAGGAGGAGGAGGAGGGAGGAGGAGGAGGGAGGAGGGAGGGAGGAGGGGAGGAGGAGGGAGGAGGAAGGCTGCGGCAGGGAAGGGGGAGGAGCTGGAGACTGGAGCTCCTCGTGGTCCGCGGCCCCGCGCCGGCCTGGCCGCGCACGAGCCCCGCCCGCCTTTCGCCCTCCGGCGCGCTGTGCGCGCGCCGCTCCCTCGCCTGCGATGACGGCGATGCGATGGAGCATCTTCCGCCGTACCGTGGCCGACTGCTTTCAGGAGAGGGAGCGACACACAGACACAATTAAGCCTCGATGCCTCAGAAGAGATGGGGAAACATGGGAAGTTGGGGGGGGAAGCCAGGACCCAGGCAGTACGGGAGAATATGGGGAATGCTTTTATTTGTGTGTGTTTATTTGTGCGCCCTGGGGCCCCTTCATCCTTGGCCTCTCTGCTCGCCAACGCCGGCAGCGTTAAGTCGGGCCTGTCCCCCTACAGAGAGATTTTTTCGACGAAAACTGACAAATACCCCCAAAATAGTCAAACACATAACAACAAATAGTCTGGGGGCTATTTTAGGAGTATTTCTGCTTTCGTCGAAAATCCCCCTGTAGGGCACCCATTGCCGAGTGTGCCAGGGCGACCGCGGCATACTGCGCCCTCACATGCCGCCCGGGCTTCTCCCACCCTCCTCCCCCTCCTCCTCCCCTCCTCCTCCTCCTCCTCCTCCTCCTCCACCCCTCCCCTCCCCCTCCCCCCTCCTCCTCCTCCCTCCTCCTCCTCCTCCCCGCTCCTCCTCCCCCTCCTCCCCCGCCTCCTCCTCCTCCTCCTCCTCCTCCTCCTCCTCCTCCTCCTCCACCTCCTCCTCCTCCTCCCCTCCTCCTCCTCCTCCCACAGCGACGCGGCCTCTGCAACGGCGGCCGTGCTCGCGCGGCGCTCCCTGCCCACTGCGCCGCCCGGCATGCTGCGCGTTTTTAACGACGCGGCCTCGTTTTTACGAGGTGCGGAGAGGAGAGGAAAGGAGAGAGGAGGAGGAGGAGGAGAGGAGGGAGAGAGGGGGAGGAGAGGAGCGGAGGAGAGAGAGAAGGTGGAGGAGGAGGAGGGAGGAGGACGGAGCAGCTGCCGCATGGCCAGTCTAGGGCCATACTTCAATTACCTACCTACTAACTCACTTCGGTGTCGGTCTTGAGGCTGGTGACGGAGTCGTTCCAGACGGACCAGGAGCTGGTCGGAGGGCACCAACTATTCACCAACACCGATCCTGGCCCAGGATCACCCCGGGCCCAGGAGCGGCGTATATGCCTTCTTGCGCTCGGAGGGCACCAGCTATTCACCAACACCGATCCTGGCCCAGGATCACCCCGGGCCCAGGAGCGCTGTACATGCCTTCTTGCGCAGGGCAGGAGGGCGCATGCACCGATCCTGGGCCCAGGGTGATCCTGGGCCAGGATCGGTGCTGGTGCATAGTTGGTGCCCTCCGAACCAACGCGTTGGTGGATCAAGGCGAGGTCGAAGCAGACCTCGCCGGCCCCTCTGGCAGGTGGATCCCCCTCTCTGGCTCTCCGCCGCCTCAGGCGGTGCGCGCCCGCGAGCAGCAGCGCGGCAGAACCACGGGAGAGCGCGGCGTCGACGGCGCAGCTCCGCACACGCGACGCGCGCAGACGAGGAGGAGGAGGAGGAGGAGGAGGAGGAGGAGGAGGAGGAGGAGGAGGAGGAGGAGGCCCCGGGAGACCCCGCCGGCCTTCGCCGCGCCGAAGTCGGAGGAGACCCTGGCGGCCCTCGCCGCGCGGCTGCCGCCGATCGGGAGGGGAAGAGACACGCAGGCACAACTCGTCGTCGATGCCCCAGAAAACATGGGAAGATATGGGGAGTGGGGGGGAAGACAGGAACCCAGAACATATGGGAAAGTATGGGGCATAATTTTTATTTGTGTGTATTTGTTTGTGTGTCCTGGGGCCCCTTCAAGTAAGTCGGGCACGCCCCTCGTCAGGAGGTAACAGACATTGTCGGGGGGCGATGCGTGGAGCATGCTGCGTGCATGCTCGGGAGAATTGACCTACCAGATGTTCACGTTTGGGCCCACGTCCGCGTGTGGGAGGGCACGCCCGACCTGCTTCTGGTCGCATGCTGCCCAAGCGCGGCTGCCCCTCCGCTCACGCACGACGAGCAGCGCGCACCCTTCGCGCCCAGCCGGGGTCGAAGCAGAGCGGGCCCGCGGGGCCCTCGTCCAGCGCTGGTGCCGAACAGGGTCGCGAACGTCGTCGGAGGACTGCCTGCGGAAAGATGCGTGTCAAGTGCCTTCGGGAGCCTCGAGTCGGTATCGTTCAACCGATCCCCACAGGGGAACAAAAAGTGACACAAACATAACAACTCGGAGGTCCGCGCGGATTTCTCGGATCGGCGCTGGACCCCCCTCCCTGGCGCGCGGAGCGCGCCAGCGGCGGCGCCGGAGGCGCCGCCGGGGGGCCCCAGCGCCGATCCGACAAACCCTCGCGGACCTCCAAGTTTTTAGTTCCCCTACCCCATCCCCATCCTCATCCCCCTCGAGACCCCCACCGAATTACCACCCCAGTTGGGGATACACCCCTCGAAATCCGGAGGGAACGGCCGATATCCCCATCCAGGTGGGTAAATCGGCCAGTGGAGCCGAGGCCACGCCGCTGGGGATGGGGATCGGTTAAACGATACTCATCGAGACGGGGGTCAATGCAAACGGGGGTCAGCCAGAGCGCCCGATCCTGCAGGATCCTGCAGGGCCAGGGTCGCATTGACCCAGGCTCGGACGCAGGCTCCTGCAGGACCCTGCAGGATTTTGCAGGACCCTGCAGGATCTTGTGCAGGATCCTGCAGGGCCTGACTGGCCCGGGCCTGCATTGACCCGGGTCAGAAGATCCCCTATGTCTCGGACAGGGTGAGTCGGAGGTGGACAGACCTCCTACCTTCACACGTCGATTGAGGAATCGGCCGTCTTCGGTTCGCGAGAGGGCGTTGCGGCCGTCGTCTTTGCGGGTCCAGGTCCGTCGGTCTCGGCCCCAGGCCGCTTTCATTACGGGGAGGTTCTCGAAAGGGAGGCTTGGCCACCGCCGAGCGAGCTCGCACGGCGTCCCCCGCTCCCGCCGCCGAGCGTGCGCTCCAGCGAGCCCCGTCGGCTGGCTGGCCCTCCTCGCGCCGAGCCCGGGCCGACGCTGCCCAGGTCTAAACCGACGCGAAGATCGGGGCAAAATCGGATCGGGATGACTCGAAATCTCTGAGAATCGGCGGGTTTGGAGGATGTACTGGGCGCCGCGGCCGCTCCCAGAGCGCTGAACGCTCTGGGAGCGCTCCGGAACGCTCTGGAGCGATTTATCCCGATCCTAGCCCTGTTTTAAAAGAGAGAGACCCACCGCTCTCATTCCTCCCGCCGCCTGCCGGGCAAAGAGAGGACGCGGGCGGAGGGGGAACGAGCCTCGAGCAGAGGATGGATGGGGAGGAAGGAACGTCAGGATGGATCGAGGGGGAGGAGGGAGAAGAGGGAGGGTGAGGGAGGGCGAGGAGGAGGAGGAAGAGGGAGCGATTTATCCCGATCCTAGCCATGTTTTAAGGTCGCCCTCCCGAGGGCGCCGCGCGCCCGCGGGGCGGCCGCCAGGGGCCCGCCTCGCGCGCCGGCATCCATCGAGCAGTGGCGAGGCGTCCCGGCTCGCCGATAGGCCCCCCAAGGAATGCTCCTCCTCCTCCTCCTCCTCCTCCTCCTCCTTCCTTCTCCTCCTCCTCTCCTCCTCCTCCTCCTCCTCCACCTCCTCCTCCTCCTCCTCCTCCTCCTCCCCCTCCTCCTCCTCCTCCTCCTCTCCTCCGCCTCCTCCTCCTCCTCCTTCCCTCCTCCTCCTCCTCCTCCCCCCGCCTCCTCGCTCCCCCTCCTCCTCCTCCGTCGAGCTTCGCGGCTGCGGGCCTTTGCCTCCTCGAGGAAGCCCGCGGCGCCAGAACCTGCGGGAGGTGCCGCGGCCCGCAAGGAGCGGTGGGTGCTGCCAAGAGCCTCTGGTATCGGGGGCGGCAAGAGAGGGGGTGTGGCTAGGTAAAACACGCGAAGATCGGGACAAAATCGAATCGGGATAACTCGAAATCTCTGAGAATCGGCGGGTTTGGGGGATGTATTGGGCTCCGCGGCCGCTCCAGAGCGTTCGGGAACGCTCTGGAGCGATTTATCCCGATCCTAGCCCTGTTTTATTAGGGGGGGGTGGATATCATGGCGGGGGCCATGATATTTCCCCAGATTTCATGGCGCCTCTTCTTATTTCATTGCGTCCCTGGCCCCCCTGCTGGGCCGCGCACATGCCGCCGGTCATGATTTGCACCCCCCCCCCTCTTGAACACCCCCCTCTTGGCCGCTCCCGATTTGTGGTCTGCAGGAGATGTTCCCAGAGCCTCCCTGGCAGGGGCCGTCCTGTTTTGGCACACATCGGGTCTGCGTTCTGAGGCCAGCGTTCTTGCTCTTGTTCTGAGAACATGTTTGGGTTCTGAGAACATGTCGCGGTAGGCCTGCAGGAAGGCCGGGACGGTCGGTCCCCATACGCTCGCTCAGGTCGTGGGTGACCGCCCGCGACGCCACGCACGCGGCTTCCATCTCGAGGTGCACCGCAGCCCCCGCCCGGCCGCGGAGGTCGGGGCGGTGGGTTGCCTCCCGCGTATGTCGCGGCGGCGGCAGCGTCGATCGCGTCCTCGTCGTGGCGGGCGGCAGCGTCCCTCAGCACCACTGCTGGGGGCGCTGCGAGCCTGGGGGGGTCCAGGCTCCACCAGGCACGACGGGGTGCCCCCCCCCCGCTTCCCGGCCTGCCCCCGTCTCGGCAAGGAGCTGCCGGCATCATATCATTCCGGCGAGTGGAACGAGGCGTCCAGCAAGAGCGCCGCTTTGAAACTGAACCTAGGGGAGCAAAAAGTGGCATAAACACAAAAACTCGGAGGCCCGCGCGAATTTCTCGGATCGGCGCTGGACCCCCCTGCCTGGCGCGTGCAGCGCGCCAGGGGCGGCGCCGGAGGCGCCGCCGGGGGGCCCCAGCGCCGATCCGAGAAATCCGCGCGGACCTCCGAGTTTTTATGTTTATGCCACTTTTTGTTCCCCTGGAACCGCCCCTCATCCGTACAGTGGTTGCACTGCGCGCCTTGTACCTCAATCTGAGGGCGACGCAAACGAGAGCTCCGCTTTGGTAGCGGAGCCGCTCTTCCGTCGTGCAGCTGTTATGTTATGGTGTCTATACTCGGGGAATTCCCAAACGAGAGCTCCATGCTGAAAAGGATAAGTCCTTCATCTTCTTGCCTGATGCACTTGTTTGTTGAATGTGTGGGCCGCCAAGACGATAAGCTCACTTCGAAAAGACGCTGTTTCCATCCGTGTACCTTGTGCACGCTTTTAAGACCACTGCGCGAGGCGCTAAGGCGAGGGCCGCATCGCGAGCACAGACATGCATTGACCAATGCAATTGCTGCGTACTCTGAGGACGAATGAGCGCGGTGCTAAGGCGAGAGCCGCATCGGGAACACTACCAGCCATCCGTCCATGTGATTGCTGAAAGCTTTCAGGACGAGCGAGCGCGGCGCAAGGCGGGAACCGCAGTTTGGAAACGAGCGTGCGCGGCGCGCAGGCAAGAGCCCAAATTTAAAACTGGTTGCCCCTCACCATTCAGTGTGCTTCAACTGCTTAGGACCAAGTTTAAGACACATGCGCAGAGCGCAACAGGCTACAGCCGCATGTTTGAAAACGAGTAGGGCTCCACCCTGGACTTGACTGCAGCATTTCAAGATCTACGTGCGTCTCGCGAAGACGAGAACCGCATTCTGACAACCACCCACCCTTCATTTTGGAAGCTGTTGCAATTTACGCAGCAAATGTGCACAGCACTAAGACCGCGGTGAGATCTGGATTTTGAAAACCACCCAGATTCCATCCTTGACGTTGGTAGAAGCCGTGTAGATTCAGGGGGGCGTCGCTTTTGCTTCCTGGGTGTGTCCTGGGGCTTCCATGGGCGGTCATCGGAAGGTATCATCAGGCTTCCTCGGGTTTCTTGCAGGCCTTTCGGCTCCCGCCTGTCGCCGTGGCGACGACGACGCCGCGCGGTCGTCGTCGCCGTCGTCGTCGTCGTCGTCGTCGTCGCCGCGAAGGTTTTGGCCGATGCGGTAAAACGGCTTGCGCGAGAATTGACGCGCGGCGTGCAGCGTGAAGTACCCGCGGCAGGGCCACATCAGTAGCGCGCAGGAAGCGGAGCACGCGACGAACGGAAGAAGAGTAGTATGCGCGGACTGCTTGGACCTCAGCCTCACGGCGCGCAGTTGGCATGCGTACGAGTGCTTCGGCACCTGCAAGGAGAAGCCTTCGAAATCTCAGTTCGTCGCTGGTCCTGATTTCGCGCGTCCTGATTCCGAACAGCACCCGAAGTGCAAGTCGTGCGCGTGAGACCCGCTGCAAGGCTTGTGGCGGCGCGCAGGAGGGGGATATGGAGGTGGAGGAGCATGGAGGGGGGGAGGAGGAAACGGAGGAGGAGAAGGAGGAGGAAACATCCGGATCTGGTCTTGGAGGCTCAGCTCCGGCTTCCGGTGGCCGTGCAGGACGAGTCCGGCACGTCCATAAGGCATGTTCTCGCCGTGGATGTGGATGTCTTGCGCGGGCTCTCAGACCGTGAAGTCTTCCACGGCCTTCGGTCCATCCCAGCATGGTGTTGGCTCGGAGTCTCAGGGGTGCTTCGTGGGGGATTCTTCGGGGCGTTCTCGGGGGACCATCTGGAAGGGCAGCGTCAGAGTCCCGAGGGGTGTTTCTTGGTGCTCCTGTGCTGCCCGCGGCTGACACTCTCACTGGCCGCCGCGCGCGCATGGGGCAACGGGCGACAACCCACGTTCACAGACGGCGGGCATCTGTCAAAACACCAGGGGAATGATTATCGAACGGCGTTCGGCCCATCCCGCCACTGTGCCTGGTCTGTGGGTGTGAGGCCATTCGGATGGCGGATGGGATTTGCGTGCTGCCCATGGTGGCGTCCTGGGGGCAGTTTTTGTGCCCCTTGGGGGGTTTCCTGGACGGTTCTTGGGGGCCTTTTGAGGCCCTCTTGGGGTTCCCTGGGGGCCTCTTGGAACACCTTGGGGGCTTATTGGGGAAACCTCTTGGCGTCTTGGGGCCGAAGGCTCGAAACTTCCGTTTCGGTTCCCCCTTTAAAGGCCTCCTTTTAGGGCCATTTTGGGGCCCTCTTGGGCCGTTTTGGAGCTTACGTGGCCGTCCTGGGGCCATCTTGGAGCTCTCTTGGGGTTTTTTGGGCAAGCGTAAGAGGCGAATCTACTACAAATCTACGTGTTCCCCTGGGAATGGGGCGATTTGTGCTTCTTAGGGCCCTCTTGGGGGCCTCTTGGAGGCGTCTTGGGGTTTCTTGGAGGCACTTTGGGCAGTCTCCCGGCCATGTGGGGCGTCTTGGAACGATTGTTCGGCTATTCGGGGCTCTCCAGGACCGTTTGGGGAGCTTTTTGGTGGACCGCAGGGGCTGTCCTGGAGTCCTGCAGGGGGCCCAGGAGGGCTGGACCGCCCCTGTGATGGGTTCGGCCAGGGGTCGTCGGGGGCCCGGCGGGGAGGTCAAACTCCTGGTTCGGGGTCCGCGGGTGGGGGGTGGGAGGATATTGGAGGGCGGGGGGGGGGAATCTCACATGCCCAGAGACCCTTAAGGGGTCGGCGGATTTCAGGGAACTCCCAAGAAAAACGACCGGCTGGGTCTACGGACGCGCGTGGTGGCGCGGTAGGTTGAGTTTTTCATATGCCCGAGGGATATAGGATGAGGAACAAAAGGCGGAGGAGGAGGAGGAGGAGGAGGAGGAGGAGGAGGAGGAGGAGGAGGAGGAGTAGGAGGAGGAGGAGGAGGAGGAGGAGGAGAGGAGGGAATAGGAGGAGGAGGCGGAGGAGGAGGAGAGGCGGAGGCGGAGGGAGGAGGAAGGAGGAGGAAGGAGGAGGAGGAGGAGGAGGAGGAGGAGGAGGAGGAGGAGGAGGAGGAGGAGGAGGGAGGACGAGGAGGAGGAGGAGGAGGAGGAGGAGGAGGAGGGGGAGGATGAAGAGAGATGCACTCGCTCGCCCTGGCCCGCATCCGTTCTCTCACGCCGCCCCGCCCGCAAGGAATCCCAGCGGCCTCACGTACCTGCGGGTGCCACCGCGGGGGGAAGAGGGGCCTCGTGTGAAGGGGGGGGTCCTGCGGGAGGCGGGCCCTGTGGAGCTCTTCGTCGCCCTGGGGCTCCAAGGGGAGCTCGCGGGCCCAGGGTCCTCCCACGGCCCTCCGCAGGGCTTGCCCCCAGGGGTGAGCTGCTCGGGAGGGGGCGCTGGGGAGAGCCCCCGGGGAGTCCAGGGCCCGTCTCCTTCTTGCCAGGAGGGGGGAAGGGGGGGGGTGAGGCAGGGCTGGACCTAAAGGCTGTGTTGCTGGACTTCCGCTGTTTTTTTGTTTGTTCGGTGTGTGTGTGTGTGTGTGTGTTTTTTTTGTTTTTGGGGGGGGGCAGGGGGCACAGGAGAACAGTTCTCGGGGGTGGACAGACCTCCTACCCTGACACGTCGATTGAGGAATTGGCCGTTTTCGGTTCGCGAGAGGGCGTCGCGGCCGTCATTTTTGCGGGTCCAGGTCCGTTGGTTTCGGTCCCAGGCCGTTTTCACTAGGGGGAGGTCTACTAAAGGGAGGTTTGTCCACCGCCGAAGGTCGAGCAAAACGACCAGCAGAACGAAAACAAGGCGAACCACAACGCGTAGGTCCAGCCCTGGGGTGAGGGCGGGAGGGGGGGGGGATACGCAGCGAGGGAGAGGCGCAAGGCTCCCGGGCCTCGCGCTGCAAAAAGCTGCTGGGCAGAATGTCGTCCCTCTCCTCCTCCTCCTCCTCCTCCTCCTCTTCCTCCTCTTCCTCCGCCTCCTCCTCCTCCCTCTCCTCCTCCTCCTCCTCCTCCTCCTCCTCCTCCTCCTCCTCCTCCTCCTCCGCCTCCTCCTCCTCCTCCTCCTCCTCCTCCTCCTCCTCCTCCTCCTCCCTCTCCTCCTCCTCGTCGTCGTCGTCGTCGTCCTCCTCCTCCTCCTCAGGGGTACCCGGTGATGCAGGAGGCACACGTCGCGGCAAGCACAACAAAGGCCCCATCCCCATCGGTATATGGGGGCCCTTGCTGGGCTCTTGGACCGGCAAGGAAGGACTCGGGATGAAGAGTTGGTCCTGGGAAAAGGGGTCCAGACCTCGGGGCGCCCCACGCGGCGAGAGAATCTCAGGAGGGAAAGAAACACACAGACACAATTAATCGTCGATTCCCCAGAAAATATGGGAAACTATGGGAAGTGGGGGGGAAGACGAAAACCCAGAAAATATGAGAAAATATGGGGAATCCATTTATTTGTGTGTATTTATTTGTGTGTCCCAGGGCCCCTTCAGAATCACGACGTCGGGGTTCTGGGGTGGAGAAGGAGCAGGAGGGGGGTGAAGGGTGACCGCCACCTGACGGCTTCGGCGTGGCTGTAGGACCCACCCATGGGCGGCGCTTTGTGCTCGGGGACACCCCGACCGAGAAGGACGAGGAGGAGGATGAGGAGGAATACTGGGGAGAAGGATGAGGAGGAAGTGCAGGAGAAGCACGGGGGGGGGGGGACGCAATAATGTGTTCCACGGAGTACCGACCACTCGTCTTTCTCCTCTCCAGAGCTCCGTTTGAAGCAGCTGCACAGCAGAGTTTGTCCGTGATGCTCAGCGTTCGGGCCAGTTGTCGAGTTCCAGTACCGTTCAAGATTTGTACTGTATGGGCACGTTGTCCTCACGAATGGTTCTTGACCATGTGTTGAAACAAGTATCACGTTGGATGTCTGGGTCCCTCGTCTGTTCCTCGTCTCTGCATTCCCCCTTCATCCCTCCATCCCCATCCGCACACTCTTTTCTCATCTCTGTCTCATCCCCCTTGCATCCCTCCTGATTCATCCTTCCTTCTTATTCCCCTCTCTCTCAATCTCTCCGCTCTCCGCTCTGTTTCCCTCCTGCCTCATCCCTGGTTCCCCCATCCTCATTATGCTAGTCATTTCCTAGCATTCCTCCACCCCTTCATCCAGCCAGTCCCTCTCTCCTACCCCCTTCTGGCTCATGCCTCCTTTCATCCCTCACGCCATCCTGCCCCTCACCATTGTGCACTCTCCGCACCTCCACCAGGTTCTCCCTCTCTCACTTACTAGTCTTCAATGCTGTATACACGATTTGCGCGGCGAGTATGTATGACATTGTATGTGATGTTGGCTTCCGCAGCAGAGAGTGCCGATCGAGCTGGACTCAGGAAAGGGTTTTCGACGGAAGAAAAAAAAGCAGGTGAGCACCACTCACATCAGTGGTATGCTGCTCTGGACTTCCAGAAAGCTCCTTGGTCCTGCTGGGCACCGACGACTGTGGAATGCATTCTTCAGGCACGGCGTGCCAGTGTGTCGTATACAGCACCCCGCCAGTACAGATACAAGTGGGATGGCCAGGGGGGAGAGGAAGAGGAGGGGGAAGCGTCGCTACGACCAGGCGTCTCTTCAGGCAGCGCCGCCTCCCCCGTGCGCCCTTCCAGCGCGCCCTCCCCGCACGCCGCCTCCCAGCGCGCCTCCCAGCGCGCCTCCCAGCGCGCCCAGCGTGCCCTCCCAGCGTGCCCTCCCAGCGTTCAAGAGGGAAAACAACACACAGACACAACTAATCGTCGACTCCCCCGAAAACATGGGAACATATGGGAAGTGGGGGGGGAACGACGAAAACCCCGAAAACATGGGAAAATATGGGGACTCCGGGTGTGTCCTTAGGGCCCCTTTACGCGTGCCTTCCCGGCGTCGCCGTCCCTACTCCGGCCACGCGCGCGCGCAGGGATCATGTAAGACCGCTCGGGCCCCGTCATTTTGATATTTGTATCGCGAAAGCTTCACTCGAATCAGAAAGCACAGATACGCACTGACGCGCGCATGTCGCTGGATCGACATATCCAAGTGGGGTGCGAGGCAAGGCGACCCATTGAGCTTTCCGATCTTCAGAGCGCTATTCGAAGACACCATGGGACAAGCAACACTGGCGTGGCAGAAAGACACGCTACGGTACATCGCTCGGCCACACGCGAGAGTGGCAGATGAGTGGTTCAAGTTTCGCGGACGATATGTTCTTAGCCAGCAGTGCGTTGCATCAAAGTACAGCAATGTTTGCTGACGTGCAACTGCACGCAGGCTGTGTTGGCCCTTTTCAGTCCGTCCAGACACGACAGAACTGCTCACCAGCGCGACGAAGAACATCGGGCGAGGCCAGAGAGCGCATTCTGAAGCCAATGGGAGGCACCTCCAAATTCTGAGACCAGAGGAGGAGGAGGAGGAGGAGGAGGAGGAGGTGGAGGAGGAGGAGGAGGAGGAGGAGGAGGAGGAGGAGGAGGAGGAGGAGGAGAGAGGGAGGAGGAGAGGAGGGGGGGGGGGGAGTGGGAGGGAAAGGGTTTGAAGTATTTGGGCAAAACACTCGGGGGCTCCGCTGACCCAGGGGCCGAGGCAGGGCACCAGACTCGCCGAGCGCGGAAAACGTTCGCCGCAGACAAGGTCAGACAGCGCTCGCAAGCGCTGCTCTCTGACAAGCCGTCCCCGCCAAGCCGAGGGCGTGATGACCCCGACGGCGATGTACAGTGGGGGCGCGCATCAAGAAGCCATGTGCTTTTCGTCAGGGTATCCTGGGTTTCCTCGCTCCGCGCGCTGCGCGGTGACTTGCCGCAGGCGTTGAAGAAGCTGCTGCGTTCAGGGCGCTCCCGGATTCCCTTCAGGCGCATCTCGCGCGCGGGTTTGCAGGGTTGGGTTTCCTGCGAGGAGGAGGAGGAGGAGGAGGAGGAGGAGGAGGAGGAGGAGGAGGAGGAGGAGGAGGAGGAGGAGGAGGAGGAGGAGGAGGAGGAGGATTATGCCGCGAGCCGACGACAACACGGCGCAGGGTGCTGCGAATGATCCTGGGGCTTGGGAGGCACGGAGTCGAGCCACACGCCTGCAGTGCGTCGGATCTCACACAGTCGTCGGGGATGAGTCTGGGCGAATATGCCGAGACCGACGACGACCACATTCAAGGGAGGAAAAACCACCCGCACTGGACAGTTGGCGTTTACTAAACGGCCCTGGGCGTTTACTAAACAGTTCCGCCCTGTTCGATTCTTTCTTTGGGCGCGTTTGCTGAAGGCCTCGCGTGTCGGGGTGGTTAACATCGGGGTTGATTTAACGTTGATAGTTTGACACGACTTGTCATCACAACGACGCAATCGATTGAAGCGCACGCAGTCACGAAAAACATAGCGGGATGGTGCTAGACCTGGAGACGATGGGCGTGGAGATTTGCGCGCCGGTTTGTTCATGAGTAGTTTAGAAAGCGGACGTTGCAAGCTGCAGTGTGGATCGCCAGCCGAGACAAGAGTCAAGGGCAAGCGGTGGTCCGACGACATTTGTGGCACTTACACAGTCTTGGTTTGGGTGCTACGCCAGAGAGTTGGTACCGAATACTTCCTCAGCAATCATGATCTTGAGGCAGGATTCATGCGGTCTTGGCGGTTTGTTTCTTGTGCGCCCATCTCTTTTGACGGGGTAGTTTTGCTGAGGTGGTGTCCGTCCGTCCGTACCTCCCTATGTTCCCTTGTTACCCTGTCTTTCCCATTCCATCATTTCTCTTGCCTCTTCTATCCTCCTACCTCTTTATCCTCCATCTTATCAAGGGGTATGTCCACAGTTGACGGTTGTACAGTCGTCGCTGTTCGGCTGATTGCGGTCAGCGCCCCAGTGCTAGAAAGTCGCGTGCGGCATCCACCTACGGGATTCCAGAGCGCGGCCTTGCCATATGTGCTACCGTGGGCGATTTCGGAGAATGTCAAAATATCAGATCTACAGGGGGAGAATGTCAAAATGTCCAAATGTCAAAAGTGTCAGAAAATATCAAAAATGTAGGACAAAATGCCGCACAGCCCCCGGCTGGAGCGACGCACTTCACGTCGGCGTGCATCGGCGGCGCCGCCGTCGCGGTTTCTGCCGAGGCAGCGTGCGCCGACCGGACTTCGGGCGAAGCCCCACAGACATACTCCAGATTTCGTAATAAAGGGAGGGAGGTCTCATTTCGGGGGGGGGTCCCTTCCAGGCCATCTTGGAGGGCCCGGGGGGGTCTGGGGACGATGTTTTGGAGGGTTCTCCCACGGGGGAGGTCTGAAATGGCTCGTCTTGGAGGAGGAGGATGAGGAGGAGGAGGACCCCCTCCCTTTT
>CAUYUJ010012605.1:0-15261 GCA_963575745.1 Prorocentrum cordatum | reverse complement strand
TTTCGCCGGCCTCTCCCATCGGCATTTGCCCGCGCCTGCACCTCCCTATCCTCTCTTGAGGTAGGCGACGGAGTGGAGTGCGTTTTGCCTGTCTCCGTTCGGGACGAGCTGCTCGCCTGCCCGCTCCTGGCTTTGACGGCCTTGACCGACCTTCGCGCGGGCTATGCCCCCGAGGTGTTCGGCGCGGACGCTTCCTTCTGGTGGGGGGAAGTTGCCCGCGCCAGTCAGCCCGCGCCTTTCGGCTGAACTGCGGCGCAGGTCGGAGCGCGGCGGATGGCGCGCGGCGTTGCGCGATAGCCGCCTGCTCGCTGCGCTGAGCCGCGGAGCCCCCAGAGGGCCCGAGCACGCCCAGCTGCGTCGCGATCTGAGGCCTCGCTCCTTGGTCTTTTCACTTCGAGGAGGCCGCGGCTTAACGGCACCCCCCATGCATAAATCCTGGACTTAGAAAGGCCGAGCCGTGGCCGGGGCCCCTGGGCACTTGCGTGCAGTTTTCTTGTTTTGTTCCCAACCATCCTGTGGTGTTGGGTCCTCGTTTTGAATAGACGGTGCCCCGGTTCCTCCTCCCGCTAGGCCCCCTCCCCCCTCCTCCCATTATCATCACCATCTCATCTTGCTCATCATCATGAGTATCGTCGTCATCATCACATCATCCACATCGTGTTTGTCGGTCATCATCATCACAATCATCCATCAATCATCATCATCAACATCATCATCACATCATCATCATCATCATCATCATCATCATCATCATCATCATCATCAGCATCATCACATCACATCATCATCATCATCATCATCATCATCATCGCAAACTCCCTCACACGTTTTCGTGCCCCATAGGGAAGCTCCACCGAATGCCCAAATGCTTCGTCCCGCATTCCGCCGCCACCCAACTTTTGGCACACCCCTCACACGTTTCGTGGCCCCATAGGGAGCTCCATCTAAGGCCCAAATGGCTGCGTCCGCATGCCGCCGCCACCCAATTTTGGTACACCCCTCACACGTTTCGTGGCCCCATAGGGAGCTCCATCTAAGGCCCAAATGGCTGCGTCCGCATGCCGCCGCCACCCCATATTTTGGCACACCCCTCACACGCTTCGTGGCCCCATAGGGAGCTCCACCGAAGGCCCAAATGGCTGCGTCCGCATGCCGCCGCCCGCCCAATTTCGGCACACCCCTCACACGTTTCGTGGCCCCATGGGGAGCTCCACCGAAGGCCCACATGGCTGCGTCCGCATGCCGCCGCCGCCCAATTTTGGCACACCCCTAACACGCTTCGTGGCCCCATAGGGAGCTCCATCTAAGGCCCAAATGGCTGCGTCCGCATGCCGCCGCCGCCCCATATTTGGCACACCCCTTACACGTTTCGTGGCCCCATGGGGAGCTCCACCGAAGGCCCAAATGGCTGCGTCCGCATGCCGCCGCCACCCAATTTTGGTACACCTCTCACACGTTTCGTGGCCCCGTAGGGAGCTCCATCTAAGGCCCAAATGGCTGCGTTCGCATGCCGCCGCCACCCCATTTTGGCAAACCCCTCACACGTTGCGTGGCCCCACAGGGAGCTCCACCGAAGGCCCAAATGGCTGCGTTCGCATGCCGCCGCCACCCCATTTCGGCACACCCCTCACACGTTTCGTGGCCCCATAGGGAGCTCCACCGAAGGCCCCAGTGGCAGACCTCGCATGCCGCCCGCCACTACGACAGCCTCACGGGGGACCTCACGGGCCCGCTGGTGTTCATCGAGCCCCGCACGTCGGAGCCGTTCACCTTCCGCACCTCCAAGGTCACCCGGACGGGCTTCCCGTTTTCACACGGCAGGGTCACCACCACGGTGGCGTGCCAGGGGCGCACCATGCGGGAAGGCGGCGGGGCGGGGGAACGGCGCCGCCGGGCAGTCTACGGCCGAACCCTTCGAACGCGAGCGGTCCGCAGCCGGACCTTCTCGGTCCCGCGGACTCTCGCCCTGGGCCGTCGGCTGTCTTGCGCGCCGCTCCCTCGACCGACGCCGCCCAGGCGTGATCCTGGACTGCGGCCGCCACGAGGTCGGGAACGGCAAGAAGGAGGACGACGACTGGCGGCTGGAGCTCTACGCGCTGCTCTCGCGCGCCACGCGCCACGAGGATCTCCTGCTCATGCGGGCGCCGCTCATCGAGTTCTTCCTGGCAGGGCCGCCGGAGGGCTTGCGGAAGCAGCTGGGGCAGTTTGCTGCGCGCGCGAAGCGGCGCAGGAGGGAGGCGACGGCCCTCGCCAGAGAGCTGGGCTTCAGCGAGTTCATCCGCGAGGCCTGACCTGGGGGGCGGCCCCGCACCAGCCAGCGGCGCGCGCTGGTTGTCGCTGACGCCTGGATGACCCCAGCTCGTTGTCGGGATTTCTCGCCAGAGGATGACCGGCGCCTGTCGGGGGATTTCACCCAGATCGCGCCATTTTCGCACGCCTCGCCACGCAGTGCGGGGGCGCTGTCCGTTGACTCAGAGTCGCAGTGGACAACCCCCGCGCGTCGATGGGGCTCCCTCGGGATGACCAGACCGCGTCGGCGAGGACTTCCCAGGCACTTTCGCGCGGCGCCGCCTGCGCGCTGCATTCTGCGCGGCTCGCTGTCGGTCTGGAGGCAAAAACGTCTCCCCTCGTCTCTCGCTCCTCCTGCTTCCCATTGCTCCTTGACCGCGCGCTTCCCCGTCTCGTTTCTGCCGCTGCTGACCTGCCTTCGACATCTACACGGTGTCTCCGTCACCTCTTCCTGCGTGCCCAGTAACAGGTCTCATGATGCGATGATGATACTGATGTGTTGGCTCGCCCCAGTGAGCTCTCCTCCTCCGCCCGCCACCTCCTGCCCGCGCTGCCCTGCGCCTCGTCCATGCAGCGGCGCGGTGCCTATGAGAAGAGGGGCCTAGTTTGCGTGCCCCCTCCTTCGTCCTATATCCGCGCGGTACTCGCAGCTGCATATGGTTGGGTCCTTCGCCCGGCTAATTTTAACATTCGTAATAATTTTTATATATATACACATTTAACAAGCCAGGATCGACCCACGAACTTGGAAAGGAATATAGACATGTAAGGTGTTGCAGCGTTTGAGAGACACGTGATTGGGCGACGGGCAAGCGCGATGCTGAGTGTATCGATCTTGATGTACTATGCAGAGGGCTGCGCTGTGCTGTGCTGCGCCGTGCTGAATTGCGATGTGTCGTGCCGCGATTGTGCTCTATAGCGTTGTGGATCGAGTCCTCCTTTGCATCCGAGTCCAGACCGAACTGATCTGGATCTTAAGCTCGAACTGCCTGAGCACATAGTAGCTGCCCCAGAGCTAATTGACAGGGGGACATGCTAGGAGGACGCGCCGCGGAACGTCCCAATGCATGCGCCAGGCGACATGCCAGGGGGCGTTCCATAGGGACGCACCGCGGGACGGTCCAAGGGGATGCGCTACGGAACGTGCCAATGGACGTGTCACGGGACGTGCCAGGGGACGCGCCGCGCGACGTGCCAGGGGGACTCGCCACGGGACGCGCCACGGAACGTGCCAAGGAACGTGCCGGGTTGCAATGCTGAGTGTGCCTGGGCACATGGTAGTTGCCCCAGGGCTAATTGACAGGGGGACATGCTCGGAGGACGCGCCGCGGGACGCACCAAGGTATGCTCCAGGCGACGTGCCAGGGGACGTGCCCTGGGGACGCACCGCGGGACGGGCCAAGGGGACGCGCTACGGAACGTGCCAATGGACGTGCCACCTCATGCTAGACATCCGATTGGGCGAACTGGACACGTCAAGACAAGTGGTTCGCTCGGGACACCCTCCGCACATCTTCATGTTAGACGTCCGTTCCAGCCCCTCAGGAAGGCCCCCGGAGGCCAATGTCAGATACCTCCTAAGTGGCCTGGACACGTGGAAGCACTTGGTTCCGCCATGTTAAATACCCCTTGGGCGGCCTGGACACGTAACAACACGTGGGACCAGCTCGGGTCAACCAGATTACATACACCCATGAGTGACCTGGACACGTAAACACACGTGGGACCAGCTCTGGGCAACCATGTTCGATACACCCTTGGGTGGCCTGGACACGTTAAAACACATGGCCCTTGCTCGGGGCAGGCATGTTAGATACACCCCTGGGTGGCCTGGGCACGTAACAACACTTGTTTCAAACTCGGGACAACCAATATACCGCCTTGGGTGGCTTGGACGCGTAAAAACACGTGGCGCCAGCTCGGGACAACCATGTTCGATACCTCCCTGGGTGGCCTGGACACGAAAACACATGGTTCCAGCTAGGGAGAACCATGTTATGTCCCCCCTTGCGTGGTCTGGACACATTAAAACACGTGGTGCCAGCTCGGGTCAACCATGTTAGATACCCCCTGTGTGGCCTGGATGCGCTGAATTCGCGCCCCCGCCCGAGACATCCTCGCAATGCCTTCCCTGGAGAGGCCCCCCAAGTCGCCACCCCCTGTCCAGAGCAAGACAACATAACTTTTCTGTATGACGTGCCATGGGGACGCACCGCGGGACGTGCCAAGGGGACGCGCTACGGAACGTGCCAATGTACGTGCCACGTGACGTGCATGTGTTTTCAGGCTTGCCCCACCCTGGGGCGTTAGGAACACATGCGTTTTCACATATCTCCCGCCCTGGGGCGTTCGGAACCCATGTGTTTTCACTTTTGTCCCGCCCTGGGGCGTTAGGAATCCATGTGTTTTCGCGCTTGCTCCGCCCTGGGACGTTAGGAGCCCATGTGCTTTCACACTTGTCCCGCCCTGGGGCGTTAGGAACCCATGTGTTTTCACGCTTCTCGAGCCTCCTGGGGCCTTTTTGGGGGCGGGGGGGGTAGCAACAAGCGCTCCTCGAACAAATACCCCGATGCAGAATAATGCATCCCGGGGCCTCCAGGGGCCCCCCTGAGGCCTCCTGGGGGCGGGGGGGGGTCGAGAAGCGCCCCCCGAACATAGATCCCATTGCAGAGCAATGCCTCCCGGAGCCTCGTGAGGCCTCCTGGAGCCTCCTGAGGCCTCCTGGGGCGTTCGGAGCCCATTTGTTTTTGCGCTTCTCCCGCCCTGGGGCGTTAGGAACCTAGGTATTTCACGCTTGTCCCGCCTTGGGGCGTTCGGAGCCCATGTGTTTTCACGCTTCTCCCGCCCTGGTGCGGTAGGAACCCATGTGTTTTCACGTTTGTCCCGCCCTGGGGCGTTAGGAACCCATGTGTCATAGCGCTTCTCCCGCCCTGGGGCGTTAGGAACCCATGTGTTTTCACGTTTGTCCCGCCCTGGGGCGTTAGGAACCCATGTGTCATAGCGTTTCTCCCGCCCTGGGGCGTTAGGAACCATATATTTTCGTGTTTCACCCGCCCTGGGGCGTTAGGAACCATACGTTTTCATGCTTCTCCCGCCCTGGGGCGTTAGGAACCAATGTGTTTTCACGCTTTTCGAGCCTCTTGGGGCCTGCTGGGGGGCGGGGGGAAGGGAAAAGTGATCCCCGAATACATATCCCAATGCAGAACATATGTAAAACAAGCTTTTGACCTGAGACATCCTCCGAATTCTGGTTCCCAGGAGAGAAACAATATATAACACAGAACTTTTCGCTACAGAAATCCTCAACAAATTTTGAAAAACAAGCGTTTCGTCTTGGTCTTGGACATCTTCAAAAATAAAACAATATATAACACAAAACACGCGTTTCGCTCGAGACATCCTCAACATATTCTGAACATCAAGCGTTTCGCTCGGGACGTCCTCAAAAATAATTCCGCTTGTTCTCTTCCAGTTTCGTTATTTACCGCAAATGATTCCGCCGGCCCTCTTCCCGTCGGGTCCGGGGCAAACCTCAAAAAGAGAGTCCTGGGCCTATGCCTTTTCCGGGAAAAGCATGTGAATTCTGTGCTTGCCAATGGTTCTGGCCTTCCCGTATTCATATTGCCTCAATCTTAGCCTTGCCTTTCTCTTATCACGACTGTACCCTTGTCAATAACAATTTGGTTTGAATCCATGTTTCATGATTTATGCATTATCGTGGTTGTTGTTTTCGGAGTTTTTCAAGTGAAAGCACTTCGCCCTGGTCAGCCATCACTCTCCGAACGCACCGTGGGGAAAAGGACGACAGTCCAAAGTGAGGCAGTCGGAGCTTCCGAGTGCGAGGGTCGCAAGCCGCAGTGGGTTCAGGAGGGTGCGATCAAGCGCTTGAGAGGGCCGGTTTTTAATATTCACGTCGCAGGTCCGTACCACACTGCGGGAAGATTTCTGGTTGATCTGGCCGTCAAAGCTGGCAAAATGAATTACACCATGTACCAGAGGTGGGGAGATTTGGGTAAGGCTGAGCTGTGGAAGGATCAGCATTGGACCGACCTTGAAGATTGGTTCCCAAAGGGACACACGTTACGTGATCTCGGCTGTGGGACCGGCAGGGCGACGATACTTGGCACTGTCGCGCGCCACCCGCTCAACATGTTTCTGCACAGGTGGTATGCGTGCAAGGACTGGGAGCAGATAGTGAAGAGCTCGGAACGTGGAGTGCCGGACGCCGCCAAGAAGAAGAGGGATGAATGCCACCCTCTCGCGGCAGTCTGCCAGCCAGGAGAGGAGCCATGCGAATGGGATAACATCCTTCTTCAAGCGTTCACCGGGGTCCCTGCTGCATCCCTGACCCGGGCAGATCTTGAGCTGGCAAAATCTCGGTTACGCAATTTCGACATAATTTTCATAGTTGAACATTTCAGCCACACCCTTCAGCTTACCACCACGCGCTTGGGATGGAGGCCCGACCCGTCTTCAGGATCACTGAATGCTACACTTCACAAGGCGGACGAAAGCGAAGATCAAGAACGATTCCCAAGAGGCGAGATCACACGTGAGCAATGGCAAGCAGTCATGGAGCGTAACAGCCTCGACATTGAGTTTTACGACTACATGCGCGAGCTCGCTTTTGGCATGCTGCGGGCCGATGGCCTTCCGGTGCCGCCAGAGGACGAGCGCATCGTTGTCCCACAGTGGAGAAATAGTGTTCTCACGTCGAGACGCGGAAGCTCACAAGAAGCTCGCATTGTATAGGCTGGCCACATGATTGTTCGTCTTAGAAACTCAGCACCGCTACTTCACACATAAAGTGTGCGTGTGTGTAATATATACATAAATGCATGCAGACATACATACAAACATCTATGTATATACATATGCACACATCACATATCATATGTAGATATACACATGCATACATACATACATACATACATACATACATACATACATACATACATACATACATATATACATACATACATACATACATACATACATACATACATACATACATACATACATACATACATACATACATACATACATACATACATACATACATACATACATGCATGCGTGCATGCATACATACATACATACATACATGCATGTATGCATGCATGTATACATGCATACATGGATGCATACATGCATACATACATACGCATGCATGCATGTGTATGGATATAGGTGTGTATATATATATGCATACATACAGGACTGCAGTGGCGCTTCGCGCCATGCACCTTGGTCTTTGAAGCTTGGTATGCAGGCGGAATGGCAGGAAGATCAAGCCGACAATCTAGCGATACCTCCTTGTTGCCTTTTCCGGCATCGCCGTTACAATGATGTTTTTCGTCATCCTTCCTCCATGCTTATTTGTTCCTCATTCTCGCCATGCCGTGCGCATTCCCCCCATCCTTCTCAGCTCTTTTTGCGGAGGCTCCTCCTTGGAGAGCCTCTGGGGGCCTCACAGAAGTTGTTCAGGCTTTCTTAAGGCCTTCTGGAGGCCTCCCGAGCGTCTTCTGGGGGCCTCTGGGGGCTTCCTCGGGCCACCCTGCCTCCAACCGCGGTCTCCCTGAACGACCTGGTCACGATTTGAAATGCTTCGGAGGGTGTCTCGGGGCCACCTTAGGCTGTCATGGGGCTCTCTCAGGCTATCGAAGCCCTTTCGGATGTTTGTGGGGTGATTCTCGAACCTCCCAGGCGGCTTCGGACGCCCAGAAGACTGCCATCTTGGAGCGTCGGGAAGCCGAAAAACCAACAAATCCACCAACATGATGGACCCACGAACCCGGAAAGGGATAAAGACATGTGCAGCATGGTCACGTTTTCACGATACCCAACTGGGCGACATCTCACGAAACATCCCACGAGACACCCCGCGAAACATCCCACGAGACACCTCACGAAACATTCCACGAGACACCTCACGAAACATACCACGAGACACCCATTGAAACATTCCACGAGACACCCCACGAACAGGCAACCACTCAACCAGACACGCCACGAAACATTCCACGGGGGTGCGACTGGGTGTGGTCGTGCTGGGGTGTGGTCGTGCTGGGGTGTGGTCGTGCTGGGGCGTGGTCGTGCTGGGGTGTGGTCGTGCTGGTGTGGTCGTGCTGGGGGGGGTCGTGCGGGGGGGTGTCGTGGCTGGGGGGTGGTCGTGCTGGGGGGGTGGTCGTGCTGGGGCGTGGTCGTGCCACCCCGCGAAACATCCCACGAGACACCTCACGAAACATTCCACGAGACACCTCACGAAACAATCCACGAGACACCCTTTGAAACATTCCACGAGACACCCCACGAACAGGCAACCACTCAACCAGACACGCACGAAACATTCCACGGGGGTGCACGGGTGTGTCGTGCTGGGGTGTGGGTCGTGCTGGGTGTGGGACTTCTTCATGAAAAGTGGTCGTGCTGGGGTGTGTACTGCTGGGGTGTTCGTGCTCTGGGGGGATGGTCGTATTGCTTGGGAGGGGGTGGGCTGGGGGGCAGGTCGTGCTGGACGTGTCGTGCTTGAGGCGTGGTCCGTGCTTGGTCCTGGTCGTGCTGGGGCGTGGTCGAGCAGTGTGTGTCGTGCTGGGTGTGGTCGTGCTGTTGGTCTGGCTGGGTAGGGTCCCGGCTGGGTCGGTCGTGCTTGGGTGTGGTCGTGCTGGGGTGGGGTCGTGCTGGGGTGGGGTCGTGCTGGGGTCTGGTCGTGCTGGGGTGTGGTCGTGCTGGGGTATGGTCGTGCTAGGGGGGGGTCGTGCATTTCGCTCGAGACATCCTGCCAAAATTCCAGGAAATCGTACAAAAACAAACGAATTAGTCGAGACATCATCGAAATTCCTTCGCGCGGGGCGCTTTTCCGCGTCGCGGTCGGCTCTGCAAAACAAGCGTTTCGCTCGAGACCTCCTCGGCAAACTCTGCGGAGCAAGCGTTTCGCTCGAGACATCCTCAACACACGAAAAAGTGGCCCGCACCCTGTGATTTATCGATCGGGATTTCAAAAACAAGCGTTTCGCTCGAGACATCCTCAAATATTAATTCGCCGGCCTCCTTCGACCTCGTTATTTATCAGGGAAAAAATTCGCCGGCCTCCCTCAAGTTGGCACCGGGGGACAGGTTTACCACTAAAAGAGAACCCTGGGCTCATGCCCTTTCCGGAACAACCAACATGAGGACCCACGAACCCGGAAAGGGATAAAGACATGTGCAGCATGGTCACGATTTCACGATACCCAACTGGGCGACATCTCACGAAACATCCCACGAGACACCCCGCGAAACATCCCACGAGACACCTCACGAAACAACCCACGAGACACCTCACGAAACAACCCACGAGACACCTCACGAAACATTCCACGAGACACCCCGTGAAACAGTCCACGAGACACCCCACGAACAGGCAACCACTCAACCAAGGCGTGTGGTCGTGCTGGGGAAGTGGTCGTGCTGGGGTGTTGGTCTGCTGGGGGAGTGTCGTGCTGGGGGGTAGACGTGCGGGGGGGTGGTCGGCTGGGGGGTGGTCGTGCTGGGCGTGGTCGTGCTGGGGCGTTGGTCGTGCTGGGTGTGTCGTGCTGGGAGTGTCGTGCTGGGGTGATGGTTCGTGCTAGGCGTGTCCTTCTGGGGGCGTGTCCGTGGCGGGGCGTGGGTCGTGCAGGGTTGGTTCGTAGCAGTGGTGAGTCGTGCTGGGTGAGTGAGTGCTGGTGTGGTCTTTCTGGCCTCGGTCGTGCTGGGTCGGGTCCGTGCTGGGGTGTTGTGTCGTGCTGGGGTAATGGGACGTGCTGGGGTGGGGGGGGTCCGGGCAGGGGGGTCGTGCTGTGGGTCTGTCGAGGGGGGGTGTGGTCGTGCTGGGGTATGGTCGTGCTAGGGTGGGGTCGTGCATTTCGCTCGAGACATCCTGCCAAAATTCCAGGAAATCGTACAAAAACACACGAATTAGTCGAGACATCATCGAAATTCCTTCGCGCGGGGCGCTTTTCCGCGTCGCGGTCGGCTCTGCAAAACAATCGTTTCGCTCGAGACATCCTCGGCAAACTCTGCGGAGCAAGCGTTTCGCTCGAGACATCCTCAACACACGAAAAAGTGGCCCGCACCCTGTGATTTATCGATCAGGATTTCAAAAACAAGCGTTTCGCTCGAGACATCCTCAAATTTTAATTCGCCGGCCTCCTTCGACCTCGTTATTTATCAGGGAAAAAATTCGCCGGCCTCCCTCAAGTTGGCACCGGGGGACAGGTTTACCTACTAAAAGAGAACCCTGGGCCCACGCCCTTTCCGGGAACAACAAATCCATGAGTTTTGCCTCTTGGGGCCTTTTGGGACGTTTTGGAGCGATCTTTGGGGGTGTAACGGCTTCTTGGGGGTCGTCGTGGACCGTCTTGGGGCTCTCTGGGGTCGTTTCGGGAGCCCGCCGAAACGCCTGGAGCCTTCTGGGGCCGTCTTCGGGCTCTGATGAGGTTCTCCCAGGTCGTCTGGAGGGTTGCCCGAGAGGCCCGGGGTGGGCCAAATTCGTTAGGGGGAGGGGCGCTTTTTCCAGGGTCCCCAGCCTTGTAAAAGTAGATGTGAGCAGGAATCTGTCGGATTGCTGGTCTCCCCGGCCCCCCCCCGGCACACAATTGCACCCACCAAACCACCCCAACCCAACCCGAAGGCTCAGATTTACCCTCGATTTCCAGTGGGGGGGGTTCGGGGAACATCGAAACATGATGGACCCACGAACCCGGAAAGGGATAAAGACATGTGCAGCATGGTCACGTTTTCACGATACCCAACTGGGCGACATCTCACGAAACATCCCACGAGACACCCCGCGAAACATCCCACGAGACACCTCACGAAACATTCCACGAGACACCTCACGAAACATTCCACGAGACACCCCGTGAAACATTCCACGAGACACCCCACGAACAGGCAACCACACAACCAGACACGCCACGAAACATTCCACGGGGGTGCGACTGGGTGTGGTCGTGCTGGGGTGTGGTCGTGCTGGGGTGTGGTCGTGCTGGGGAGTGGTCGAGCTGGGGTGTGGTCGTGCTGGGGTGTGGTCGTGCTGGGGGGTGGTCGTGCTGGGGGGGTGGTCGTGCTGGGGGGTGGTCGTGCTGGGGCGTGTCGTGCTGGTGCGGTGTCGTGCTGGGAGTGGTCGTGCTTGGTGAGGTCGTGCTGGGGTGTATGGTCGGCTGGGTGTGTCTGCTGTGGTAGGTCCGTGCTGTGTTCGGGTCGTGCAGGGTGTGGTCGTAGCTGGGGTATGGTCGTGCTGGGGTGGGGTCGTGCTGGGGTGGGGTCGTGCTGGGGTCTGGTCGTGCTGGGGTGTGGTCGTGCTGGGATATGGTCGTGCAAGGGTGGGGTCGTGCATTTCGCTCGAGACATCCTGCCAAAATTCCAGGAAATCGTACAAAAACAAAGGAATTAGTCGAGACATCATCGAAATTCCTTCGCGCGGGGCGCTTTTCCGCGTCGCGGCCGGCTCTGCAAAACAAGCGTTTCGCTCGAGACATCCTCGGCAAACTCTGCGGAGCAAGCGTTTCGCTCGAGACATCCTCAACACACGAAAAAGTGGCCCGCACCCTGTGATTTATCGATCGGGATTTCAAAAACAAGCGTTTCGCTCGAGACATCCTCAAATTTTAATTCGCCGGCCTCCTTCGACCTCGTTATTTATCAGGGAAAAAATTCGCCGGCCTCCCTCAAGTTGGCACCGGGGGACAGGTTTACCTACTAAAAGAGAACCCTGGGCCCACGCCCTTTCCGGGAAAAACACATGTGGAACCCTTACCCCCCCCAACCCGAAATTCGGGTCTTCGGGTTGGGTTGGGGTGGTCTGGTAGGTAGTCAACAATGACAAATGGGTCCACCCCTTGGGTAACCCAATTTAGCCCCCACGGCCGGGGGCTTGGTTTCGGCCCTTTGCGGGGCAGTTTCGCCGCCGGGAGCGCTCCGAGAGCATCCGCGATAGCTTCCAGACGGCCGAAGAGGCCTCCAAGACGACCCCAGAGCGCCCCAAGAACACTCCAAGACCGCTTAAGATGGCCTCAAGACAGCCCAAGAGGCCCCCCAAGAGGGCCCCCGCGAGGCGAAAATCTACCCATTCCCTTCGGAAAACATACATGTTTAGCATCTTCGCTTGTTTGGTATCGGGAGCGTCCAAGGTGGCCCAAGAAGCCCCCAAGATCGCCCCAAGACGGCCCAGGAGGCCCCTAAGAGAGCCCCAAGACGGCCCAAGAGAGCCCTACAAGCCTCGTCAAAAATAAACAGAAACGCAGTTGGAAATCACGACGATCGATCTTCTCAGGCACTTGTTAGAAACTGCGTTCTTCAATGCTGCGGAGGTTTCGTCGGATTTTTGAAGCCCTTGCGTCCACGTCAGATATCTAGCGTCAGCATTGGAGTAGCGCTGACCATACAATCACCGAAAACAGAATCCCTCAGTCTATTTTTGACGAGGGTTGTATGACGGCCCCGGAGCGGCTTCAGAGAGGCCCAAAATGTTCCCAAGAGAGCCCCGAGAGAGCCACATGGGACCCCAAGAGCACCCCAGGAGCGCCCCGGGACTGCCCTGGTCTCCCCAGGCTGCCAAAGAGCGCGCCAGGCCGGCCTTCGAGGGCCCCCCCAAAGGAACCCCAAGAGGGCCGCCAAGACGGCCCAACGATGTCACTTTGTGTGATTTTCTTTTGTTTTTGGCGTTCTCGCCTCTACGGTCCCTCAGCAGCTCACCGACGGCTTCAGAGTCATCCCCCCGATCGCTCCAAGATCCCCAAAACAGCCCAAGAGGCGCCCACGACGACCCAAGACGATGAAAAGAAATATAGGGATGATGATGATGATGATGATGATGATGATGATGATGATGATGATGATGATGATGATGATGATGATGCTGATGATGATGCTGATGCTGATGCTGATGCTGATGCTGATGCTGATGCTGATGCTGATGATGATGATGATGATGATGATGATGATGATGATGATGATGATGATGATGATGACGATGATGATGCTGATGACGAGGACGACCAGAGGCAGGAGCGTGAGGCTCGAGAGGACGAGAGGAGGGGGCTTGAAAACAGCCCTGAGGAGGACGCGGGTCAGGAGGAGCGGGGGGAGCAGGGGGCAACAACTACGACGACGGGGAGGATGAGGTGAGGATGATGATGAGGATGATGAGGATGATGTGGAGGAGGAGACGGAGGAGGACAAGGAGGAGGAGGAGGTCCCAGAAGGAATGAGAATGATGAAGAGGCGGAAGCGGAAGCGGAAGAGAAGAAAGATGAGGAGGATGAGGAGGAGGATGAGGAGGAGGAGGAGGAGAAGGGGGAGGATAAACAAAATTATGAGTTGCAGGCAACATGGGACCTGTGGTGAGGCTTTCCTCCTTGGCCTTCGGAGGATGTCCTTGTCATTGTCGTCGCAATGTTCCAATCCGTATGCGCGTGTGGACACATGCACAGCTGTATTGTTGTCGAGAGCCATGCCGCACTAGAACGTTCAGGGCCTCGAGTCGTTGCCCGCATAGCTTGCCCCTTTGATTTCGCCGACTTTCTGTACACTTTGAACATGATGGACCCACGAACCCGGAAAGGGATATAGACATGTGGAGCATGGGCACGTTTTCACGATACCCAACGGGGCAACACCTCACGAAACATCCCACGAGACACCTCACGAAACATCCCACGAGACACCTCACGAAACATCCCACGAGACACCTCACGAAACATTCCGCGAGACACCTCACGAAACATTCCAGGAGACACCCCGCGAAACATTCCACGAGACACCCCACGAAACATACCACGACGACAGGCAACCACTCAACCAAGGCGGTGTGGTCGTGCTGGGGAGTGGTCGTGCTGGGGTGTGGTCGTGCTGGGGGGTGGTCGTGCTGGGGTGTGGTCGTGCTGGGGGGGTGGTCGTGCTGGGGGGTGGTTGTGCTGGGGCGTGGTCGTGCTGGGGCGAGGTCGTGCTGGGGCGTGGTCGTGCTGGGGTGTGGTCGTGCTGTGGTGAGGTCGTGCTGGGGTGTGGTCGTGCTGGGGTGTGGTCTTGCTGGGGTGGGGCCGTGCTGGGGTGGGGTCGTGCTGGGGTGGGGTCCTGCTGGGGTGTGGTCGTGCTGGGGTGTGGTCGTGCTGGGGTTGTGGTCGTGCCTGGGGTGTTGGCGTGGGGGAGTGGTCGTGCTGGGGTGTGGTCGTGCTGGGGGGTGGTCGTGCTGGGGCGTGGTCGTGCGGGGGGGGTGGTCGTGCTGGGGGGTGGTTGTGCTGGGGCGTGGTCGTGCTGGGGCGTGGTCGTGCTGGGGCGTGGTCGTGCTGGGGCGTGGTCGTGCTGGGGTGTGGTCGTGCTGTGGTGAGGTCGTGCTGGGGTGTGGTCGTGCTGGGGTGTGGTCGTGCTGGGGTAGGGTCGTGCTGGGGTCGGGTCGTGCTGGGGTGTGGTCGTGCTGGGGTATGGTCGTGCTGGGGTGGGGTCGTGCTGGGGTTGGGTCGTGCTGGGGTCTGGTCGTGCTGGGGTGTGGTCGTGCTGGGGTATGGTCGTGCTAGGGTGGGGTCGTGCATTTCGCTCGAGACATCCTGCCAAAATTCCAGGAAATCGTACAAAAACAAAAGAATTAGTCGAGACATCATCGAAATTCCTTCGCGCGGGGCGCTTTTCCGCGTCGCGGTCGGCTCTGCAAAACAAGCGTTTCGCTCGAGACATCCTCGGCAAACTCTGCGGAGCAAGCGTTTCGCTCGAGACATCCTCAACACACGAAAAAGTGGCCCGCACCCTGTGATTTATCGATCGGGATTTCAAAAACAAGCGTTTCGCTCGAGACATCCTCAATTTTTAATTCGCCGGCCTCCTTCGACCTCGTTATTTATCAGGGAAAAAATTCGCCGGCCTCCCTCAAGTTGGCACCGGGGGACAGGTTTACCTACTAAAAGAGAACCCTGGGCCCACGCCCTTTCCGGGAACAAATTAGTCGAAACATCATCGAAA
>CAUYUJ010012604.1:0-15270 GCA_963575745.1 Prorocentrum cordatum | reverse complement strand
CCTCGGGGATGGAACCCGTGTCGATGCCGAAGTTCGCCGACGGATGAGATGGACAACCCACGTCACACATCGACACTGAAGGGGCCCGGGGACACACACACACACAAAAATACACACACAAATAACAGGATTCCCCATATTTTCAAATATTTTCTGGGTTTTGTCTTCCCCCCACTTCCCATATTTTCCCATATTTTCCTGGGGATCGACGATGAATTGTGTCTGTGTGTTGTTTTCCCTCCTGAGACACGCCCCCCCGAGGGATCGACATGGCATCGCCAAAGGCGACAGCCACCCTTGGGCGAGCGCAGCATCTTGAAATTAGACGCTGTGCATGCCATCCACCACCGCAGCCGCGGACTGCGCCCAGGCGCAACACCTGCTACCTCTTTGAGGTTCACGAGCCTCAGCAGGGGCAATCATGCATTTTCAATCTGCACGCCAGCCTTGTTTCATGCAGATATCCTCATGCATTGTTTCGATAGTTGTTTCGATTAGGCTTCTGAAGCGAGTTGAAGCCTGACAGCGGGTGAATGCACACAAGGCCGACGCGTGATGTGACAGCCTCGATCGGCACCGCTGGAGCCAGGCAGCGGCGAGAAAGGAGGAGCGCGTCGCGTTATTCGTTGGGACGAGGCTAGGGGCGACCCAGGAAGGAGGACGAAGCAGTGCGCCAACGCCACTAGAGGAGAGGAGCAATTTTTTATGCAAGCGCAAGTGGAGGGTTGCAGTGACAAGGGGCAGCCTAGCAGCTCGGCCACCCCGAGTCTAGATGTTTTGTGCTCATACAGCAGGTCGGCGTGGAAAACACGCTGAGTGCATACTGGAAAAGCACGCATGCCAGTGAGACGCAACTTGAAACACACACTGTCTCCCAAGAGCGGCTCACAACTTGCTCGGGCAGCGAATATAAGCTGTGCGTGCTGGCTGCTCACACGACCTTCAACCCAGGCGTGTGTAGACCAAGCATCAGCTGCTCCTCACTGCTCGCCATCCTCCTCTTCGTCGAACTCGCCTTCCTCTTCGGCGGTTGCATCCTGATACTGCTGATACTCAGAAACCAAGTCATTCATGTTGCTCTCGGCCTCGGTAAACTCCATCTCGTCCATCCCCTCTCCAGTGTACCAATGCAAGAACGCCTTGCGACGGAACATAGCCGTGAAGTACTCGGCGACTCTCTTGAACATTTCCTTGCTCGGGCGGAACGGAATTGCGGCACATCCCCTGGAACCAACGCGAGCGCCGAGACATGAGGCCGAGAACTTAATCGGGTAAGAAATAAATGTTAGCCTCCGTGGACCCACAACATACTGTTTCTAGCAAAACACGTTGTGCAATGTATGTGGCGATCTACGTTGTGTACCCTACGCGGTGCAATAGATGTTGTGCGATGCATGTGGTGCAATCTGTGCGGTTCAATGAATGTTATGCAAGCTATGTGGTGCAGTCGAAGTGGTGCATTCCACTTTGACCGTCTTGAAGCTGTCCTCTCCGCTGCTCGTGCAAACATCCCACCCTCCCACCCGCAACTTGGTCGCAAGACGTCTTGCGACAAGACCGTGACGGTAGGTACCACATGGCACTTGGCCACGACACCGACGCCGACGACGACAGCGACAACGACGACGACGGCGCCGCCGACACCGACTACGACGACACCGACGACGTCTCCAACGACTTCGACGACGACAACGACGACGACACCGACGACGACGACGACGACGCCGACGACGACGACCATGACGACGACGACGACGACGACGACGACGCCGACGCCGACGACGCCGACGACGACGACAACGACGACGACGAAGACAACGACGACGACGACGACGACAACGACGTCGCCAACGCAGACGACGACGAGGGAGGAGGGAGGACGACGACGGCGACAACGACGACAACGACGACGACGACGAGGGAGGAGAGAGACGGCGACGACGCGAACGACGAAGAAGGAGGAAGGACGGCGACGCCGACGACGACTACGACAAGGGAGGAGGGAAGACGACGACGACGACGACGACGACGACGACGACGACGACGACGACGACGACGACGACGACGACGGCGGCGAAATAGGAGGGACGACGACGAGACGCCGACGACGGACGACGACGACGACGACGAGGGAGGAGGAGCAAGGACGACCACGGCGACAACGACGACGGAAACAACCACGACGCCAAAGAGGACGACGACGACGAACACGAGGAAAGACAGAGGACGACGTAGGCGACGACGACGACGACGACGACGCGGGAGGAGGGAGGACGGCGGCGACGACGACGACGACGACGCAAGAGCGCGCGCGCTCGCTTTTGTTGAAAATCCGTGTTGCGAAACCTTGTATTTTTGTAGGTTTTTTGGACGCGCGATTTTGAAATCCTTCCGAAACCGATGGGTTTTGAAGGATTTCGGCATGCGCGCGCGACGACGCGCGCGTCTGCACTTCGTCCCGTTTTTTGCAGAGGATTCTCGCGACGGCACACGCGCAAGGGCGTTCGACAGATTTCGACATGCGCGCGCGAAGCCCGCTTGGTAGCATTTTGTTATAATATTTTTTTTTTACAAAAAAAAAAAAAAAAAAAAAAAAAAAAAAAAAAAAAAAAAAAAAAAAAAAAAAAAAAAACCTATGGTTTTCTTAAGATTTCGCAAAAGCTCGCGTGTAAGCTTTTTTAGCAAATCAGTGTTGCGAAACCCTGTGTTGTTGTATGTTTGTTGGAAACTCGATTGCGAAATCCTTCCGGCACCGAAGGTTTTTGAAGGATTTCGGCATGCGCGCGCGACGACGCGCGCGTGTACACTTCGTCCCATTTTCTGCAAGGGATTCGTGAAAAAGTGCTATGTTAGAACAAAAATGTCACCGCATAGTGTTTTTTACAAGGGAACCTCAGGGGGGGGAACCCGAACCCCCGGGGATAGTGCAAATTCATATTTGGGATGGACATGTGGTCAGAATCATATACGATCTACATACCCGAAAGGAGGACCGATAACGCCAGCGGGGTAGAGTCTATTCTGTTTTTAGAGAAACGAGAATTTATTTTTACCCACCCGCCCACCCACCCGCCCGCAACTTGGTTTGCAAAACCTCTTAAGACCGTGACGATAGGTACCACATGGCACTTGGCAACGACACCGACGCCGACGACGACAGCGACGTCGACGACGACAACGACGACGATGACGACGACGACGACGACTACGACGACACCGACGACGTCTCCGACGATTTCGACGACGACGACTACGACAACGACGACGACGACGACGACGACGACGACGACGACGACACCGACGACACCGACGACGACGACGACGACGACGCCGACTACGACGACACCGACGACGACGACGACAGCGACGTTGCCGACGCCGACGACGCCGACGACAATGACGACAACGTCGACGACGACGACGCCGACGACGACGACGTCGACGACGCCGACGACGCCGACGCCGACGCCGACGACGACGACGACGACGACGACGACGACGTCGCCAACGAAGACGACGACGACGACGAGGGAGGAGGGAGGACGACGACGGCGACAATGACGAGGCAGAAGCGAGAACGTCGACGACGCGAACGACGAAGGAGGGAGGACGGCGACGCCGACGACGACAACGACGAGGGAGGGAAGACGACGACAACGACGACGACGTCGACGGCGACGAAATAGGAGGGACGACGAAGAAACGCCGACGACAGACGACGACGACGAGGGAGGAAAGGGAGGAAGGACAACCACGGCGACAACGACGACGGAAACGACCACGACGCCAAAAAGACCGACGACGACGACGAGGAAAGACAGAGGACGACGACGGCGACGACGACGACGACGAGGGAGGAGGACGGCGACGACGACGACGACGACGACGCAGAAGCGCGCGCGCACGCTTTTGTTGAAAACCCGAGTTGCGAAACCGTATGGTTTCGTATGTTTTTTTTTTGACACACGATTTTGAAATCCTTGGAAACCGAAGTTTTTGAAGGATTCCAGCATGCGCGCGCGACGACGCGCGCGTCTGCACTTCGTCTCGTTTCTGTTGACGAAGATTCTCGCGACGGCACACGCGCAAGGGCGTTCGACAAATTTCGACATGCGCGCGCGAAGCCCGTTTGGTAGCATGCTTCCGCAAAAGCGCACTTCGCCCCCATTTTTCGCAAGGGACTCTTGGAAAACTTATGATGTTGTATAAGCGTGTGCGCGCGCATAGAGTATGTTACAGAAGATGGCGGGGGGAGCGATATCGGCCTGGCTGGGATTGTATGAATCCATATATTTAGGATGGAACGAATGTGCAGAATCATATGCACATTGCAATACGAACAGGTGTACTGTTAACTCCAGGGGGTAGAGTCTATTCTTCTTTTAGAAAGGAGAATCTACGTGGTGCAATTGATTTTTACAGACGAGCTGACACTTCCCATGCTCTTGCACACATCCCACGCACCCACCCGCAAATTTGGTTTGCAAAACCCATGCGGCTGCGATTGTGATGAGCGCTTGGCGTTGGCTGGTGCATCTCTGCGGCCGCGCCAACCCTAGCACGCGCGCGCAGCGGCCAGCTAATTGGGCGCGACCGACGCGGCCGCAGTGGCGCAAACCGCCGGGCACATCCCAGCGGGCCCGTCAATGCGATCGGCGACTTGGGCGGGCGCGGTATCATGGCAACGCCGACAACGGTAGACACGATGATGATGGTAGCGCTGCTGGTGACGAAGTTGACGACGACGACGGCACGGCCAGTGACGGCGCCGATGCCGATCACGCCGACGACGATGACGGCGCCTTCGCGTCGGCGATGAAGGCGCTGGAAGGAAATCGACATGCGCGCGCGGACGACGCGCGAGAGTGACCCGCATGGCATTATTTGCCACGGATCGTGCCCACGCCACCCGCGGCAAGGGCGCGCGAATGATTTCGGCCTGCTGCGATTTAGGCCCGCGGGGCAGAATTCCGTGAACATGCTGAAAAGCCTACAGTTTTAGAATTCGCAAGAGCGCGAGCGCACGCTTGTTTAAAATCTGATGTTGCGAAACCATGTTTTGCGCGGTTTCGGGACACTCGGTTTTGAAAGTCATGCGATATCTAGGAGTCGTGTCTGATTCCAGCACGCGCGTGCGACAACGCGCGCGCGCGTGCACTTCGCCCCACTGTTTGCGAGCGATTCTCGCGACAGCACGCGCGCAAAGGCGCTCGAACGACTTCGACATGCGCGCGCGAAGCTCGCTCGGTGGCATGATATGAAAATTATTAAGAGGAGGAAGAAGAAGAATAAAAAAAAAAAAAAAAAAAAAAAAAAAAAAAAAAAAACGACTAGCGCGCGACCGACGCGCGCGAGGCCCGCGCGGCATTATTCGACACGGATCGTGCCCCCCAGCACGCGCGCAAGGGCGTTCGAATGAGTTCGCCATGCGGCGCGAAAGGCCCGCGTGGCAGAATTTGAGGAAAACCTATGGTTGCCCTAAGAGTTCGCAAGAGCGCGAGCGCAAGCTGCTTTTGAACATTCCCGCTTCGAACCCATCTGTTATCATATGTTCGTTGGACACTCACTTTTGAAATCCGCACGAAACCCCAGGTTTTTGAAGGATTCCGGCGTGCGCGCGCGACGACGCGCGCGTTTGCACCTCGCCGCATTGTTTTGCAAGGTGTTCTAGGCAACTGATGATTTTTCACCATCGCATGCGCGCGTATTGTATTGTCTACAGGGGATGACGGGGGGTGTAGATACCGGCTGTGCTGGGATGATACGAATTCACGTTCAGGATGGACGATGGGGCAGAATCATATGTAAATTGCAATACGAAAAGAAGGGAGCGGATAATCCTGAAAGGGGGTAGAATCCAATTCCTTTCAAGAAAAGAGAATGCATGTAGTACAATATACGTGGTGCCAGATATGTGGTGCAGTTGATTTTTACCAATGATTTGACACATCCCATGCTCTTGCAAACATCCCACCCACCCACCCGCAACTTGGTTTGCAAAACCTCTTAAGACGGTGACGGTAT
Organism: Prorocentrum cordatum; assembly: GCA_963575745.1. Taxonomy (NCBI): domain Eukaryota; class Dinophyceae; order Prorocentrales; family Prorocentraceae; genus Prorocentrum; species Prorocentrum cordatum. The sequence goes on along the minus strand of CAUYUJ010012604.1, from coordinate 9,246 downwards.
GTACCAAATGGCACTTGGCAACGACACCGACGCCGACGACGACAGCGACGTCGACGACGACGACGACGCCGAAGACGACGACTGACACCGACGACGTCTCCGACGACTTCGACGACGACGACGACGACGACGCCGACGTCGACGACGACGAGGACGAGGACGACGACGACGCCGACGCCGACGACGACGACGAAGACGACGACGACGTCGCCAACGAAAACGACGACGAGGGAGGAGGGAGGACGACGACGGCGACAACGACGACAACGACGACAACGACGAGGGAGGAGGGAGGACGGCGACGCCGCGAACGACGAAGAAAGAGGATGGACGGCGACGCCGACGACGATAACGACGAGGGAGGAGGGGACGACGACTACGACGACGACGACGACGACGACGACGACGACGACGACGACGACGACGACGACGACGACGACGACGGCGACGAAATAGGAGGGACGACGACGAGACGCCGACGACGGACGACGACGACGACGACGACGAGGAAGAGCAACGACGACCACGGCGACAACGACGACGGAAACGACCATGACGCCAAAGAGGACGACGACGACGAACACGAGGAATGACAGAGGACGACGTAGGCGACGACGACGACGACGACGCGGGAGAAGGGAGGACGGCGACGACGACGACGACGACGACGACGACGCAGGAGCGCGCGCGCGCACGCTTTTGTTGAAAATCCGTGTTGCGAAACCTGTTTTTTTAAAGTTTTTTGGACACACGATTTTGAAATCCTTCCGAAACCGATGGGTTTGGAAGGATTTCGGCATACGCGCGCGACGACGCGCGCGTATGCACTTCGTCCCGTTTTGTGGAAAGGATTCTCGCGACGGCACACGCGCAAGGGCGTTCGACAGATTTCGACATGCGCGCGCGCGAAGCCCGTTCGGTAGCATGGTGTGAAAACTTGAAAACCAATGGTTTTCTTAAGATGTCGCAAGAGCTCGCGCATAAGGTTTTGTAGCAAATCAGTGTTGCGAAACCTTGTGTTTGTATATTGTTTGGAAACTCGATTGCAATTCCCTCCGACAGCGAGGGTTTTTGTTAAGGATTTCGGCATGCGCGCGCGACGACGCGCGCGCGCACTTCGTCCAATTTTTGTTGCAAGGGACTCGTGAAAAAGTGCGAACTAGAACCAAAGATGTCCCCGTTTATCGTTGTTTTACAAGGGAACCTCCCGGCCCCACGGGGATACGGTAAATTCATGTTTAGGATGGACATGTGGTCATGATCATATATAATTTACATACCCGAAAGGGGGGCGGATAACGCCGGGGGGGGTAGAATCTATTCTGCTTTTAGAAAGGAGAATCCACGTAGTGCAATATGCAGTCTGCACCCTATGTGGTGCGACATAGGTTGTGGAATCCATGTGGTGTCATCTATGTGGTTCGATTGATTGTTACCCATGTGCTGACACATCCCATGTTCTTGCACACATCCCACCCACCCGCAGTTTGGTTTGCCAAACACATGCGGTGGCGATTGTGATTGGTGCATCTCTGCGGCCGCGCCGACCCTAGCACGCGCGCGCAGCGGCCAGCTAGGTTGGCGCGACCGACGCGGCCGTGGCGGCGCTGACCGCCGGGCGCATCCCAGCGGGCACTTCACTTCGAATCGGCGACTTGGGCGGGCGCGGTATCACGGCAACGCCGACTACGGTAGACGCGACGATGATGGCGGCGACGCTGGCGGCGATGTTCGCACCGACGAAGGCGCGGCCAGTGAGGGAACCGATGCGGATCACGCCGACGACGATGACGGCGCCCTCTCGTCGGCGACGAAGGCTTCGGAGAGAATCGACGCGCGCGCGCGGCCGACGCGCGAGTGGCCCGCATGGTTTCACTCGGCGCGGATCGCGCCCCACCCCCCCAGAAAGATACAGGAAAAGACCCCCCCAAAAAAAAGACACGCGCGCAAGGGCGCGCGAATGATGTCGGCATGAGGCGTCAGAGGCCCGCTTGGCAGACTTTAATGAACACGTTGAAAACCTATGGCTTTCTGAAGAATTCGCAGAAGCAGGCGCGCAAGCTTCTATTTGAAAACTGGCGTTGCGAAACCTTGTGCGTTTGGTGATTGTTTGGACGCTCGATTGTAGAATCCATGCGAAACCAAAGCTGTTCGAAGTATCCAGGCACGCGCGCGCGACGACGCGCGCGCGTGCACTTCGCCCCGCTGGCACGCGCTCAAAGACGCTCGAACGATTTCGACATGCGAGCGCGCGAAGCCCGTTTGGTTATGAAAATATTGCAAAACCGGCGGTTGTCCTAAGAATTCGCAAGACCGCGCGCGAAAGCTTGTCTTGAAAATCAGCGCTGCGAAACCCTGTGTTTTTGCATTTGGACATTCGATGTCGACATCCTTTCGATGCCGAAAATGTTTCAAGGATTGCAACATGCGCGCGCGACGACGCTTCTTGAAAACATACAGTTCCCAACCATCCTGTGGTGTTGGGTCCTCGTTTTGAAGAGACGTCGCCCCGCGTTCCTTCCTCCTCCTCCTTCCTCCTCCTCCTCCCCTTCCTCCCCCCTCCTCCCCCTCCCACACCCATTCTGGCACACCCCTCACACGTTTCGTGGCCCCCTAGGGAGCTCCACCGAAGGCCCCAGTGGCTGCGCCCGCATGCGGTTCCACCCCCCATTTTGGCACACCCCTCACACGTTGCGTGGCCCCATAGGGAGCTCCACCGAAGGCCCCAGTGGCTGCGCCCGCATGCGGTTCCACCCCCATTCTGGCACACCCCTCACACGCTTCGTGGCCCCATCGGGAGCTCCACCGAAGGCCCCAGTGGCTGCGCCCGCATGCGGTTCCACCCCCCCATTCTGGCACATCCCTCACACGTTTCGTGGCACCATAGGGAGCTCCACCGAAGGCCCCAGTGGCTGCGCCCGCATGCGGTTCCACCCCCCATTCTGGCACACCCCTCACACGTTTCGTGGCCCCATAGGGAGCACCACCGAAGGCCCCAGAGGCTGCGCCCGCATGCGGTTCCACCCCCCATTCTGGCACACCCCTCACACGTTTCGTGGCCCCATAGGGAGCTCCACCGAAGGCCCCAGTGGCTGCGCCCGCATGCGGTTCCACCCCTCGTTCTGGCATACCCCTCACACGTTTCGTGGCCCCACAGGGAGCCCCACCGAAGGCCCCAGTGGCTGCGCCCGCATGCGGTTTCACCCCCCATTCTGGCACACCCCATCACACGCTTCTTGGGTGGCTCCCTGGGCGAGCTCCACCGCACGCCCGGTGGCTGCTTCGGAATTGTGGTTCCCCCACCCATTTCGGCACACCCCTCACACGGTTCGTGGCCCCATAGAGAGCTCCACCGAAGGCCCCAGTGGCTGCGCTCGCATGCGGTTCCACTCCCTTTTTCGGCACGCCCTTCACACGTCTCGTGGCCCCATAGGGAGCTCCACCGAACGCCGCAGTGGCTGCGCTCGCATGCGGTTCCACCCCCCATTTCGGCACACCCCTCACACGTTTCGTGGCTCCATAGGGCGCTCCACCGAAGGCCCCAGTGGCTGCGCTCGCATGCGGTTCCACCCTCCATTCTGGCACACCCCTCGCACGTTTCGTGGCCCCATAGGGAGCTCCACCAAAGGTCCCAGTGGCACTGCCCGCTTGCGTCCGCCACCACCCAGCACAGCCCTTGGTCCCTGCGCTTCACCCACCCAGAACAGCGCTTCGCAGCCCTATAGGGAGCTCCACCAAAGGTCCCAGCGGCACCGCCCGCATGCGTCCGCCACTACCCTGCGCAGCCCTTGCTTCCTGCCTGCGTTTCACCCACACAGTACAGCGCTTCGTGGCCCCATAGGGGGCTCCACCGAGGGTCCCAGTGGCACCGCTCGCATGCGTCCGCCACCACGCAGCACAGCCCTTGCTGACCGCGTCTCACCCACCCAGTACAGCGTTTCGTCGCCCCAGAGGGAGCTCCACCGAAGGTCCCAGTGGCACCGCCCGCATGCGTCCGCCACCACCCAGCACAATTGCGGCATTCACAACTGCATATGGTTGGGTCCTTCGCCGGGCTAATTTTTGGGTATGCGTTTCTGGATAAGCCGTCCGAACACTAATCGGGCTGCGACTAAACAGCAAGAAAAGAAAGGCAAGCGAAGCGAGCGCGCGGGCAGCCACCCAGAAGAAGAGCCAGAAACGAAACTCCCAACCAGGTGGCGTGGACATCTCGGTGGCGGCCAGCAAGTAAGCGCAGCCAAAATGGCGCGGCGGCGCGACCATAAACACGCAGAGGTCAATCACTCGGCGTGAGTCGGCACAAGGCACCGTCAGAGACGACCAGGACCGACAGGCACACCCGGACGACGTCCGTGCCGTAGGCGATACAACTGCATCGTGTCAGCGCAAGAGTGAAGAGGGGCAACCTCGTCACATATAGGACTGCAAACGGCAGTACCTCAATTGTACAGCAGTGGCACATGTCGAAAGCGAAGTCCTTGCAGGAGAAAGCAGCCGACGGGCACACAGAGCCACACATGCCGAAGTCTTTGCACCGTAGAGGTCGTCAGCGTAGCTAGAGTCCACTGAAGCCTTGCGGTCACCAGTGGAGGCCGACACCAGCCAGGAGCAGGCCAGGGGCCATCTGACCGCCCATTCCCAATGTGTTCCTTGCATGGAATTCGTAGCGAGACCCCACTGAACCCTTTCGGTCACCAGTGGAGGCCGACACCAGCCAGGAGCAGGCCAGGGGCCACCTGACCGCCCATCCCCAGTGTGACCGTTGCATGGAATTCGGGCTGTCAGAGCACCATCAGACAGCGGCATTGGCAACCCCAGCCGCGTGGGATAAACCCGGTGAAACAAAGAAGAGGAAGGGAAGTGCACGCCAGGCACGGTCGGCACCCCGGTGTGGCAGCTAACCGCTGCAGCATTAGGGTGCAAGGGGGAGGAAAGGAAGTGCACGCCAGGCACACGGTGTGAGAGGAGATGAGGAGAACGGTAAAACATTTACTCGAGCAGTTGCTGCTGACTCTGCCAATCGTGGCTGTGCCATTTCCGACCGCGCTGACTATGCCAACCATGACTGTGCCAACCTTGGTTATTTGGGGGGGCCCCAAGTTCGTGGGGAGGATACTTTTCCCCATCCTTTGGTGATTGGGTCTCGTTATTTGAAGAAACGTCGCCCGCGTTTCATCCTTCCTTCCTCCTTCCTCCTCCTCCCCTTTCTTTCCCCCCCCCCCCCCCTCCTCCAACTCCCAACACCATTCTGGCACACCCCTCACACTTTCGTGGCCCCATAGGGAGCCTAACCGAAGCGGCCAGTGGCTGCGCCGGATGCGGTTTCAACCCCCATTCTGGCACACCCCTCACACGTTTCGTGGCCCCATAGGGAGCTCCACCGAAGGCCCCAGTGGCTGCGCCCGCATGCGGTGCCACCCCCCCATTCTGGCACACCCCTCACACGTTTCGTGGCCCCATAGGGAGCTCCACCGAAGGCCCCAGTGGCTGCGCCCGCATGCGGTTCCACCCACCATTCAGGCACACCCCTCAGCCCCATAGGGAGCTCCACCGAAGGCCCCAGTGGCTGCGCCCGCATGCGGTTCCACCCCCATTCTGGCACCCTCAACCACGATTCGATAGGCACCATAGGGAGCTTCCACCGAAGGCCCCAGTGGTGCGCCCGCCATGCTGTTCCACCCCCCTTGTGGCAACACCTCACACGTGTCGTGGCCCATCGGGAGCTTCCACGAAGGCCCCCAGTGGCTGCGCCCGCTTTGCGGTTCACCCCCCATTCTGGCACACCCCTCACACGTTTCGTGGCCCCATAGGGAGCTCCACCGAAGGCCCCAGTGGCTGCGCCCGCTTGCGGTTCCACCCCCCATTCTGGCACACCCCTCACACGTTTCGTGGCCCCATAGGGAGCTCCACCGAAGGCCCCCGTGGCTGCGCCCGCATGCGGTTCCACCCCCCATTCTGGCACACCCCTCACACGTTTCGTGGCCCCATAGGGAGCTCCACCGAAGGCCCCAGTGGCTGCGCCCGCATGCGGTTCCACCCCCCATTCTGGCACACCCCTCACACGTTTCGTGGCCCCATAGGGAGCTCCACCGAAGGCCCCAGTGGCTGCGCCCGCATGCGGTTCCACCACCATTCTGGCACACCCCTCACACGTTTCGTGGCCCCATAGGGAGCTCCACCGAAGGCCCCAGTGGCTGCGCCCGCATGCGGTTCCACCCCCCATTCTGGCACACCACTCACACGTTTCGTGGCCCATAGGGGCTCCACCGAAGGCCCAGTGGGTGCGCCCGATGCGGTTTCCACCCCCATTTCTGGCTCACCCCTCACACGTTTGTGGCCCCATAGGGAGCTCCACCGAAGGCCCCAGTTGGCTGCGCCCGCATGCGGTTCACACCCATTTCAGGCCACACCCTCACACGTTTCGTGGCCCAATCGGGAGCTCACCGAAGCCACCGAACGCTCAGTGGTTGCGTTCGATTTGCGTACCACCCTCATATCGGCACACCCTACAACGTTTGTGGGATGGCCCCATGGGGGCTCCACCGAAGGCCCAGTGGGTCTGCGCTCGAATGTGCGGTTCCCCCCCCATGTCGGCCACCTCTCACACGGTTTCGTGGCCCTAGAGCATCACCGAGGCCCTGTTGGCTGCTCTCGCATGCGGTTCACCACCTTATTTCGGACGCTTTCACAGTTCGTGGCCCCATAGGGAGTCCACCGAAGGCCCCAGTGGCTGCGCTCGCAAGCGGTTCCACCCCCCATTCTGGCACACCCCTCACACGTTTCGTGGCCCCATAGGGAGCTCCACCGAAGGCCCCAGTGGCTGCGCTGGCATGCGGTTCCACACCCCATTCTGGCACACCCTTCGCACGTTTCGTGGCCCCATAGGGGGCTCCACCAAAGGTCCCACTGGCACTGCCCGCTTGCGTCCGCCACCACCCAGCACAGCCCTTGTTCCCTGCGCTTCACCCACCCAGAACAGCGCTTCGTAGCCCTATAGGGAGCTCCACCAAAGGTCCCAGCGGCACCGCCCGCATGCGTCCGCCACCACCCTGCACAGCCCTTGCTCCCTGCCTGCGTTTCACCCACCCACTACAGCGTTTCGTGGCCCCATAGGGAGCTCCACCGAAGGTCCCAGTGGTACCGCTCGCATGCGTCCGCCACCACGCAGCACAGCCCTTGCTGACCGCGTCTCACCCACCCAGTACAGCGTTTCGTGGCCCCATAGGGAGCTCCACCGAAGGTCCCAGTGGCACCGCCCGCATGCGTCCGCCACCACCCAGCACAATTGCGGCATTCACAACTGCATATGGTCGGGTCCTTCGCCAGGTTATTTTTTGGGTCAGCGGCCAGCGGTCATGTGGCGATGGCAACGTCCGGGCCGCGGGCGAGGCTAATTTGCAAAAACAAAACGCGGCCTGCCAGAGCTGGCAGACATACTGTTAGCACGGGCGCGCGCACTGGACAAAATGACCCAATTCGAATGGCCAACGCATGACAGGCGCAAGCACCTCACCACAGTGGGCAGGTCTCTGTGCCCAGTGAAAATGGGAAGGCCAATGAAGTGAGTCGCCATCGTGGCGCCAAACTTCAAACAAACGACTTGCGTAAGCCAGCCGGCTGTGCAGTCGAGAACGTATGCCGCGCGCAGTTGGGCTGAAGGTGGGTCCGAGAGTCTGTACATGCTGCTGAAGGCTAAACCACTCAGTGCCCAGGCCAGTCTCAGTGGACCGCTACACAGTGTCGGGGGGGTAGCCGTGCGACTGTGTGCCCTCCAGCGCGCGCCATCACGGTGCGGCCACTGGTGAGGATACGCGAAGCGTCGACATCTGCAGGTGGTGTTGCTTGCGACGGCTTCCTGTTCATACGAGCACCTCGGAAAGATACGGACAGCCCCCAGAAGCCACCAACGCGGCCCCAAGAGGGCCCCAACATGTATCAATTCCTCCACCAGACGGCTCAAGGCTGCCCCGAGAGAGCTGCAAGACGGCCCCGAGACTTGCTATTCTTTTTTCTGCGGGCCACCCGGTGTGTATGACCCAAACCGTCGACTCCCGCCCTCCTCGTCTTCGATGGCGACTCCCAGGAACAAGTGGATTCCCTCTCCTTGCTGGGGCGGGCGACCTTCGACAAGCGAGCGGGCGACTGAACGCAGACGGGCGGTCGGGGTGGTCCGAGTGGCCCACGCAGGCGAGCGGTCGGATCGGGACCGGCCCTGACACGGGCGGTCCCTGACGGGCGGGCTGGGCGGGAGGGGGCCTGGCGGGCGGGACGTTCGAGCGGGCGGCCAGGCCTCCGAGCGCGCGAACCGGCGGGCCCCAGCGGGCCGGTCGGGCGCGCGGACCTGACGCGCGGGTCTGGCGCGCGGGCCCTGGCAACGCAGTGCAGAGCAACGCACATTTCGTGCACCGCCACGCGAAGCAACCCATCGCCCAGGAACCACAAGGAGCCCCGAGGAACCCCGGGGCACCCCGTGGGAGAGCCCCCAGGGAGCCGCAAGGGACACCCCCAGGAAGCGAAGGCACCGCGCAAAGTCTCGCGCTGAACACCTGCTGATCTGATACGACGATGAACAAACGCCAGCATCCGACCACGCTTCTGGGCATCACTACAAGAGGTGTCTTCCCCTTCGGGAAGTGGTTTACCCTGCCGCCCGCCCCTCGCCCTGGACGGGCCGCCCCGCGAGCCGTCAGAGCGCCCAGGATGACCCTGGATACCTCCAAGATGGCCCCAGGTAGTCCACGACTGCCTCCAAGATGGCGCCAGATGGCCGACATGGTCTCCACGATGCCTCCAAGAGGCGCCAATGCGGCTCGGGGTGGCTACGGAGCCTCTCATCAAGGATGGCCCCACAATGCCAACATCACTCAGACATCCAAGCCGTTCCGTTCCGTGTGATTCTCGCCTTCTCGCGCGTTCGCTTCCGATGGGCTTCTGAGGCCCCAGGGTGACATCGAGATGGCCCAAGAGAGCCCCAAGAGGTGCCCAGAAGGGCCCCACGACAAGCCCACGTTGCTCCAAGATCAACCCGAGAACGGCCCAAGAGGGCCCCGTAGGCAAGCCTCGACACGGGGCGCTGATCTGAGGCCCCTCATTTTTTTAGGGACAATCTCCTGGATCGGCACATGATGGCACAGGAAGGCCCCCGAGAGGGCCTCAGGAGAAGATTGCCGCAAACGCTCCAAGAATGGCCCCTTGAGCGCCACAAGATGGCTCCACGGGGGCTCCCGGGTTAGATCTGTTTCACGA
>CAUYUJ010012603.1:451285-453489 GCA_963575745.1 Prorocentrum cordatum | reverse complement strand
GAGGAGGAGGAGGAGGAGGAGCGGGGCGGCGGGGAGCCCCCCGCGCGGCCCCCGGGCGCGAGGCTCGCCGGGGGCGCGCTGCGCTCCGGAGAGGGCCCGGCGGGCCGTGGCGGGGGCAGGCGCAGGCGCGCGCGGAGCGCCTCCGCAGAGAGCGCCCCACTGGGTTCGTGGGGGCTGCGCCGGAGAACGAGGAGGGGGAGGGGGGACCAGGAGGGGAGGGGAGGAGCAGGAGGGGCCAGATGCGGCCCCCACGCCGTCCACGTGCAGGAGAAGCGGAGCTCAATGTCGCCGCCCAAGGCTCCCGTGAGCAGACAGCGAAATTTTCGAGCTCGTCCACACCTGGGATTATGTCGGGCATGTCCCCCTACAGGGGGATTGTCGACGAAGAATAAAAAGTGCCTCAAAAATACCCCCAAAAGGTCCAACAGTACTCAAAAAACATTCCCTGGACTTGTTGGACTATTTTTTGAGTATTTTTATGGTATTTATTATTTCTCGTCGAAATCCCCCTGTAGGGGGACAGGCCCGACATAATCCCAGGTGTGGGCGAGCTCGAAAGTTTCGCTGTCTGTTCACGGGAGCCTTGGGCGGCGACATTGAGCTCAGCTTCTCCTGCACGTGGACGGCGTGGGGGCCGCATCTGGCCCCTCCTGCTCCTCCTCTCCCCTCCTGGTTCCCCCTCACCCTCCTCGTTCTCCTGCGCAGCCCCCACGAATCCAGTCCAAGTCTGGTCCAAATCCGGTCCAAATTTGTTCCAAATCGGCTCCAAATCAGGGCCAAATTGGACAGTGCCGGGGGCCACGCAGGCTCCCATGGAACGGACACTAAAGAAAGTGGGGGGAAACGAGGGGTGGGGTGAGCTCCGCTCCCGCCAGCAGTGCTCGGCGCGATGCCCCAATTCTGTGATCTGGCTCCTCGATCTCAGAAGGGGGTCATCACTCGGTGCGGTGCGGCCACACCCTCTTTGGCTGAAACATCTGCGAACACACATCCCTGCCTCAGGAATTTATCCTGCGAAGGGTGCCCGTCCTCGTCTAATTTGGTGTGGGCGCCAACCTTGGAAAAGGACAGAAGGTGTTTCTCGAACAGGTGCCGAGCTTGAACGATCGGACCAGCCGATTGTCTCTTGGCACTGATTCCATCAGCGTTCCCAATAGTCGTTAAGGGCACAGCATTGGAGCAGTCCGAATAGCAACCGGCAGGGCATTCGGCGTACAATGCTGTCCAGACCAGAACTCCGAACTCCGAACTCCGAACTCTGAGGGGTTTGAGGCCACGGGGCCCAAAGGGGATCTTCGAGAGGCCCGAGGCGCTCTCCAGACGAAGAAATCATGACAACAGCCCAACCCGCTCTGGACACTTCCCTGCCTACATGCCGCGGTAAAAGCCATCCGTGAACATGTTGCCCCCAGAAGCCTTCGGAGGGAGGAATGGAGGGGATGGCAGAAGCATCGGCAGGGTCAGGGAGAGCAGCAGTGAACCAGTCCAGGGTCACACCTCCTTCCGTGAGCGGTGCTGGCGCATAATATCCAGGGTGCCGAAACGCTGTGTACAGGTAGAGTACGATTTCGATGTGATTCCCCCTAGCTCCAACGCTTCATCCTGGATAATCTTGTTCAGCACTGCATATCTTTCAGCCTGGACACATCTGGAGACGTACGGGCGATGGAACAAGGCGTCGCGGGCCATGACGCACAGCGCACGTTTCTCGCAAAAAATTGCAGCTTGCAGCAGCATCGTCTCCTGCCGTCCAGCAAGCCTTGGTGCCCTGAGCTCCAATCCACCCTTTGCTCGTTCCTCGAAACCTTCCTGGAGGAAATGAGATGCTTGACCACATCCCAGTACAGACGAACACCACGCCCATACTGATCCCCTGGATCTCTGCCATGGCACCTGACATCAGCTTCCCTGCAGTAGAGCTTGACAAGTTTGGGGGAACTCGAGGTGATGGAGAGTGCGCGTTCGTTCTCATCGACAGTCGTGCAGCACTTAGACATGGTCCAGTCAGGCCTATGTAAGACATGTCCCAAACAAACGTCGGTTCCGAGACCGACGCTACTAAGGGATGCGAATGTGGGCGTTGTTTTAGTCATTGTTTTGCCGATCGGCGCCCCCCCCCGTGGAGTGCATCTCGGCAGTTTTTAGCGCCTGTGTCGAGCATGTGGAGCTTCCCCCATAGGACGCACGGTTCCAAACAGTCGCAC
>CAUYUJ010012603.1:363785-446285 GCA_963575745.1 Prorocentrum cordatum | reverse complement strand
CTCTTGCCCACCACGCCTCGGCGCGGCAGGCTACGCGCGAGGGCACGAGGATGACCGCGCGTCGCGCGTCGCGGGGCTCGATGCTCGAGGTTTGGCTACCTAGAGCAATTCCTGCCCCTCCTCTTCCTCCTCCAGCCCACTCCAGATGCATCATTCAGTAGGTGGGCCCCCCTCAACTTTTTTTGGCTTTTCGCATCGCAACAGCTTCTGCTGGGCGAGCGGGGGCCGCGCACCGCCTGGCTGTGAGGTGCGCCTGCGAACCTGTGACAGCATCATGCGTTGCCAACCCATGGGCTACAACCCGTGCAGCCTCGTCCAGACGAGGCGGCTCATGGAGATTAGCGAGGCGATGAAGAGCGCGGCGTTCATTGCGATGATTGGAGCGAGATTCCGTGCATCTCCTGGTTCAGGCTGTGATCCACTTTTGATATGGACGTGGACCATTTACCAACCGCTGTGCTGGTGTTTCGATAGGCACTCATAAGAGTTGGTACGTGCAGGGCAACCTATCTATGTATATATATATATACATATATATATATATATATAGATCGCATGTCGACGCCGCCCGATGTTACGATGTACAGAGGTGGTCTGGTCCGCATCATCACGAAAACACTGACATCACGTCGATTGCAGTATGTGTTCCTCCTGTTGCTGTTCGGGCGTGCTGTACCGTCTAGAAGCAATGATTGATATATATTTTTGCAGTGGCTCGACACCGGACTTTCTGGACTACCCTGCCCTTGCGCACCTTTGATCTTTATTGACCTGAGTGACCCGTTCGCTTCAGAAGAAGGCTATGACGGACATACGATTGGCGACCACACTCGACCACGTATGCGGTACGCTGGACGCGATTTTCGTGAATTGCTAGATCGACACAGCATGGGTTGTCCCGACACGTTATGCAAGACTGTTTCCACGTATTACCACGGCAGCCACTCTAGCTATATCGACCACCATGTTGTACCTTGCGGGCTTCGCTTTTGCATCATTAAGTGTTGCACGATGGCCAGGCTTGGGCGACGATTCCAACCACGACTCCACCCTATACTGTATCATGTTCAGATTTGGCTGCTGAGATTGTGCTCCCATTTATCTCACCCCGTGCACGTGCACGCGGGGACCAATCTTTGAGTGCCTTGGCCGTTTAAACACGTGGACTTCGTGAACATGTTCTTGAAATATGTTAATCGTGCACTACACGCTGCTCGCCATGATGTCTACGGATTATTTGAAGCTCCGATGGTGAAACAAGGATATAACTCGATGTGTGAAATGACATTCCCGACAGCTGAAAAACAGATCGGTCATGACCTTGAGACTGTTTTTGTCCGTGGCCAGGTGCGTGCCCTTGCCAATCTGCGCGGCAGACTACGAGCGGCTGGTACACCTGCGGCGCATCACGCTTCTCATATTCGCGGCCCTGGTGCTCGCCTGATGGGAGAAGTCCGACGTTGGCGCCGACCCCTTCGTCGATGAACTGCATGAGGCTTGGCGGTATCGATGCCCAGCGGCTGCTCAGTCTTTATCTCGCAGGCTTGCTGGTACTCGCCGGGGCCTCAAAGTGCCGAGCTTACAGTGCCGTCCGACGGAACGCCCCAGGCGCGGCGGAGCGGACTCCACACAGTTGTCGTTGCCTGGAGGCCAAGGTGGGTCGGGTGCAGTTCCTGTGTTATCCCCTTGGTTTGTGGCTGAGCGTGGTGCTATGTCGGGGGTGGACAGACCTCCTACCCTGACACGTCGATTAGTGAATTGTCCGTTTTCGGTTCTCGAGAGGGCGCCGCGGCCGTCATTTTCCAGGCTTGCGCCCGCCAGGTTTGGGCCCGAGGTCGTTTTCACTAAATCACGTTTTACTAACGGGGGGTCTGTCCATCCCCGACTATGCCCCCCATGGGCACGAATGGTCGTGAGGCTGCTTGTGGCCGTGGCGCGGAGGATCTTGGTCGTGCGGTTGCTGCGCTGAAGCGCGCCTCGCGCCGTCGAGCTGTTCCAGGATGGTCTACCAGGTGAACTATGGTCACTTATGCCTTCCCCGCGCTACTGTAGCCGCAAACGTACATTTCCAGAGGGTTTTGGCTACAAGGTCGGGAGGCCCGACACCGCCAAAATCATAAAGACGGTCGCGGCGCTTGCTAGTGCGTGGTGCTTTCTGCTCGCTTCCCTTGTTGTGTGAGATTTTCCAAAGTGCGGCAGCCTCCTACGATTGATGGTGGAACGCGCTTTCTCCAGGGGCTTTGCCCGTTCTATCGTGCAGTTTGTCGCGGGGTCTGTCGCCCGATCTCGTTTGGCACCGCCGACCGCGCTCGTCATGGATGCGTTCCTCATCGTCGCCGTGAGAACGCTTCTCGATGTGTGCAATGCATTTCGTTGGGACTCAAGAAGGAAACGCTGCCGTTCGTTGCGGTGCTGGACGATATGGCACATTTTTACGGCTGTTGCGACCACGATCGCATGGACGATGTACAGAGCGAATATCTACCTTACGCTGGTGTTTTGCGCCTGGAGGATAGTCGACGCACGCGCGCATTGCACATCGAAGCCATCGGATTTGATGTACACCAAAACTTGGGGAGCGGGGCGCTGATGGGTGGGGCGTCTGCTTCCGATGAGTTCCGCGTGGGCTTGGCCGAGCAGGTCTGCGTTTGGCGGCGTCGGTCGCCGCGGCAGCCCCTGATGGCGTCGCGCCCTCTGGTGCCCCGGCCGACCGACGCGACCCTCGACCAATGCGTTGGCGGCCTCTTTTTTCTAGCGCGTTATCTTCGGGCCGCCTGGAGGCGGCGTTGGAGGCCACTCGGCTCGAACAGTCTCTGAGTGCGTCGGTTTGGGCGCAGCGCGGCTACAGGCAGACTTTCAAGAAGCAGGCCCGGGTTCCAATCTTGAAAAAGTTAGCGCCGCAACCGTCGTTTCTATGATGTTGAAGTCGGAGGCGCTCGAGTCCCCCCCCCCCCGCGCGCGCTACCCCGGCCCGTTCTACGTGCCTGCTGGCGCGCTTGGTCTGCATTTTCTGGCGAAGCAAAATGCTTGTGCTCGTGGGTAGTGTGTGCCTACGAAGAGTTCGTGTCTAATTGTGCTCCCTTGGAAGGTCAAGCGAGTGCTGTTCTTAAGTGTTGTCCAGGGGGCCCTCTGTTCTGGCCTCGTTCCCTTCCTGCTCGCGCGTGCTCGCGAGTGTGGACCAGACGTCTTGCGACTTCGTAAGATTCGGCCAACTGCGCAGGGCGATGCTTGCGACTGGACTGGCCCCCATCCGAGATCCTGGTCGACTCGGCGCACGTTGCTCTGGATCGATATAATTCTGACTCGGTGCGAATCTGTTACCCAGCGATTGCTATGGTATCCAAGTTTGGTTTGGTGGTTTGAGGATCACACTCAAGTAATGGCCGTTTTATGTGCACGGCTTGCATTCGAGGGCTGCGAGACGATGGCTGGCGGCGTGCCCGCGAACCATGCGAGTCCGGGGAGGTCGGGGCAGTCGGTTGCCGCGCCGTTCGAGGATGAGGATGTTCGCCGCGCGTCTCGGAACGCTGATGCGAGTGCGCTTCGGAAGCTCTGGAAGTTGGGTCGCGCGCGTCCATGTATTGATATGGGTGAATTTCCTGATGTGGATGGGGGGGGGGGGGGCGGGGCACTGCTGAGCTTCGATTTCGTTGCCGACAGTTCGCGGATGAAGGGCGCGCGCGCGGGGCGGCGCTCGCCGCGCGCGAGGGCCCCGCTACGCGCGACGCGTTCACGAGCAGCGGCGCGCGCGGCAAAACATCGAAGCCGTTGAAGTGGGTGATCACACATCAGCGACCCAACTGCGCGCATCGTCTCGCTTTCTGACGCAGTGCGAGGAGCAGCATGAGAGCCGCCGATCGCATGGGCGCGTGCAATGTCGGCGCTGCCCACGCCGTTTACCCTGTCGTGACTGCCCCGCCTGTGCGCCCCATTTGTCGCGTCGGCCGTCGGTCAGATTTGGCTCAGCTACAGGCGCACATCCGCGGCGATCACCCGCCGCCGCCACCTGCGCCCCGCGGCTCTTGCGCCGATGGAGCCCGCGGGGGCACTCGAGCGAAACGACCCCAAGCACGCTGGAGGACTCGGCTGCTGCCGGCGGGCCCCCGCTCCAAAGAGGCCGAGTGCGGGGGCGCCCCGCCAGCCATTTCATCGGGGGCGGCAGCCTCCACCGGGAGAAGCAAGAAGCAACGCAGGGATCGGGCCAAGTCTCTCGGCGCGCTCGCGGGGTCGGGCTGGGGCCAGAAGCAGGGGGCCATCATCGGCGCGCTCATCAAATTAACCCTCGTTTGCAGCAAGGCGATGCGCGACCTGCGGTCGCCGGAGATCGACGCCTGGTTCGCGGGCGCGTCGCCGCCCGAAGTGGCGGGGGGAACGGGCGTCGTGCGAAACGTGCAGCGAGGAAGCCAAGCAAGCGGGTCGCTTGGGGCTTTCGAACGCTCTTGGCGCTCAGACTTACGAAACTCTGCAGAACTGGTGCGAGAAGTTCCTCTGCGCGCAGAGCATCCAGGACGCGCGGGAGGTGGTTCGACTTTGTCGCATCGCGAAGTGCTTCAACCAAGATCAGAAGAAACGCGCATCTGGCGCCGATGGAGACGGGCCGCGCGCATTTCGCTCAGGAGTCCGACGAGCCTTCGATTTCTCCCAGCGCGCATTTGAGGGCGGTCGCCAACCATGCGCTGGGAGAGGTTGGGGCCAAGCGAGCAATCGGAGCCGCCCCGCCAGGGGCAATGTGGGACATGTTCCAGAATGTTTTGCTTGACGCATGAACACCGATGTAGGAATCCTTCGCTGCACGTTCAGCGTCGCCACCTGTGGCGTTCTCCGTCCGCGGCTTTGGGTTGCAGCTTGCTGGCTCTCGGTGCGCTGAGTAGCAGGGGTCGTTGCAGGGGTTTGCCGCTCGCCGAAATCCTTATCTGTGGTTGCTGGTACATTGAATTCATAACTGGGTCTCCGCTGGTGTCTGATCAGTGGGTTTCAGTTGTGCCAGGTCTCTGGCGTGGGGTGGAACTTGCGTTGAGAGACGCGATGCCGACTTCGGCGTCATGGTTAAGTTCGAGACGCCCGACAACCTGTGCTGCTACGGCCTCCCGTACGTCTTGACTGTCAATGAGTACTACGGCTCCCATCGACCGCGTTTTCGAGGATTGAGGTTGCCTTTGCTGCCACAGCCAAAGGGTCCCGCGAGCCTGGGTCGTGACCCAAATTGTTGTACCCGGGCCGCTTTCGCCCACCCGTACACGCGAGAACTTAGCTTGTTCAGAACGTTTCAGCGTATGGTACCTAAGGTGTCACACGTGGGCCGCATCTCACATGTCGGTGCGGTTGCCCTCAGAGCCTATGATGAGTTTGTTAGGGTCTGCCTAGGTCCCCGCTCTCCGCGCGCGGGTTTATATCCAGCTCCGGCTGGCAGCAGTGTTGAATTCAACGCGCTTGCTTGCAGGGCGCACTCCATATTTGGCACGCTTCAGTGGGTACGTTCCAAGTCCGTAGCTGGCCTACACTGGCCTTCTTCGCCGCGCGCATGCACGCGCGTTCTGAGCGCACTGCGCGCCTCCACGCCGCTTATCGTTAGGATCCTTATGAAAATTTTGAATTATTTGCAGTCTTATTATCATCCGTGTTCGCGTTATTATTATATTTTTTCAAAAAAAAAAAACATTTTCTTCTTATTAGTATTAGTATTATTGTTAGGTATGTATATATTATTATTGCTATTGTTTCATTATCGTTACCACCGTTACCATCATTATTATCATGATTGTTATGCTTATCATCATTACACCGCCCCCTCACCATCGATCCTCGTCCTCCTCCTCCTCGTCCTCCTCCTCCTCCTCCTCCTCCTCCTCCTCCTCCTCCTCCCCCTCCTCCCCCTTTTCCTGTCCCACGGTGTCCCTCGGGCCCCGCGGGTCCCACATCTTGCAGCACCCGGGTCTCCTCCTTCCTCCCCGTCCTTTCTCTCCTCTTCGTCATCATCATCACCATCATCATCATCATCATCATCATCATCATCATCGTCATCATCATCATCATCATCAGCATCAGCATAAGCATCAGCATCAGCATCAGCATCTGCATCACCACCATCACCATTTTCATCCTCATCCTCATCCTCCTCCTCATGCTCCCCCTCCTCCTCCTTCTCCTCCAGCCGGCCCCAGGGGACGCCGTGAGGCCTGGGGGTCTGGCCCCCCTCAGGGAGTCGCCCGGGCGCTGCCAGAGGGGACCCCGGCCCAGGGAGGTCCCCCCACGAGGATGTCCAGGGAGGCCCACGTGGCCTGCAGAGCACCCCTCGGCGAGGCCGCGAGGGCCCCAGGGGTTCCGAAGCCGGCGCGACGGCGCAGCCAATTGGGGACACCTTTGGGCCAGGCTCAGGGAGACCTCTGGCACCCCCCGCGCTGCGTCGCCGTCGTTGCCGTTGCCGCCGCCGTCGCCGCCTCCGCCGTCGCCGTTTGGCCTTGCCCCGCTGCCGGACGGCAAGCCCCCGCTGCGGCTCCCCCCCAGAGGAGGAGGAGGAGGAGGAGGAGGAGGAGGAGGAGGAGGAGGAGGAGGAGGAGGAGGAGGAGGAGGAGGAGGAGGAGGAGAAGGATCGAGGAGGTTCGAGGAGGATCGAGGAGGATCGAGGGGTTCTTCTTCGACCCGAGGTGGTGCTCGTTGGCAGCTCGCGGCACTGGGGCAGGGTGGTGCTCGGCTTCGCGGGCCTCGGCGCGCCCCTCCCGCTGGCGCTCGGGCAGCTGGATGACCTGCAGCTGCGTCGGCCCGGGGCGTACGGGCGCTGGGAGGCCTTCGGGCAGGCGGCGCTGTGCAACGTGATGCTGGCCTACGAGCTGCAGAGGAGGCTGTCAGTCGAAGAACCAAACACGGCATACACGTAAAGCTTTTGGAAGTCCTCGCAAATGTCTTGGATCTGCGCTGGACCCCCCTTGGCGGCGCTCCGGAGGGGGTCCAGCTCAGGTCAAAGAAGTCCGCGCGGACCGTCAAAAGTCAATGTGCATGCAGTTTGTTCTCCTATCTAGTCCGAGGACCCAGACCCCCTCGAGTCATGAAAAAAAGCACGACGGGAGGCTACTCCCTCTTTCCGCCTTCGGGAGCCCTTGCCGGACTTCCAGATCGTCAGCAAAACGGCTCAGGAGGACAAGCGCCAGTCCGGGGGAATGGGGTCGAGAATTCTGGGGGTCGACGAAATGAAAACTAGCCTGTCGAAGGACCCAACCATATGCAGCTGTGAGTGCCATCATTGTGAGTACCGCCTTCGGTGGATCTCCTTATAGGGCCACGAAGCACGCGAAGGGTGTGCCGAAATGAGGCGGGGCCGCTATTCAGGCGCTGCCACTGGGGCCTTCGAGCATCGCGAGGAAAATGGAATGAAGGAGAGGATGCAACAGGTGCCACTGAGGCCTTCGGTGGAGCGCTCTATGGGGCCACTGGGGCCTTCGGTGGAGCTCCCTATGGGGCCACGGAGCGTGTGAGGGATGCACCGAAATGGGGGAGGAACCGCATGCGGGCGCTGCCACTGGGGCCTTCGGTGGAGCTCCCTATGAGGCCATGGAACGTGTCAGGGATGCACCGAAATTGAGGTGGAACTGCACGCGGGCGCTGCCACCGGGGCCTTCGGTGGAGCTGCCTACGGGCCACGAAACGTGTGAGCCGAGCACCGGAGTGGGAGTGGAACCGCATGCGGGCGCTGCCACTGAGGCCCTCGGTGGAGCTCCCTATGGGACCTCGAAGCGTGCGTGTCAGGGGTGTGCCGAAACAGAGACATGCGGAGGGTAAAGACAGGGATGAGATCTGGGATGGGAGGAGGGAGGAGGGGGAGGAGGAGGGGGGAGGAGGAGGAGAGGAGGAGAGGAACGCGGGTCGCTATCTTTTTCAAAACGAGGACCCGACACCACAGCCACAGCATGGTTGGGACAAATCATGACGTCGGGGGTCTGGGGACGTATGCAGTGCTAATGTTTTTCCTTGTTTTCGCCCTTTTGGGCCTCCCGGGGAAGCTCTCGTCGCCACGGCTCGGTCTGCCACGGAACTTTGGTCAGCGTGCGCCCTGGGATAGGCCCGGGGTGGCAGCGGTGTCGGTGTCTCTGTTGGCTCCCCAGGCTGCGGATGCAGGGCATCGCCCGCGTTGCCGTGAGCTGCGTGGACCCAGGTCCGATGAGCACCGCTTGGCCGCTTTACCGCAGCGAGGAGAACCGCATGCTGGCGGCGCCGAACATGCCGGACTGGCAGAAGGGCCTGCTCAGGTGCGGCGGCGACGGTGGGTTTGGTTACGCCGGGGTGTTGTGTGCGATCGGCGCCGTCGGGGCCTAGGGAGCCACCGCGCTGCGTCACCCCGTCGGGGCGCGGCAGAGATCTCTGCCCCCCAGGCGCGGGTTGCCAACCACTCCCTTCACAAACCCTCGGCGTCACCCCAACATGCGAACTCTAATTGTGCATCGCCCCCCCTCGTGGCCCGGGGCGACGCGCGCTCGCCGAGAAATCTCCTAGTATATGCCCCGTGGCGGGCGCTTTCCCGCCGTACCGCTCGGGAAACCACATCGTACAAGATGTTCTACATGCTCGTGTCGGACGCACGCCTCCGACGAGGACGCGTAG
This sequence comes from Prorocentrum cordatum, assembly GCA_963575745.1. Taxonomy (NCBI): domain Eukaryota; class Dinophyceae; order Prorocentrales; family Prorocentraceae; genus Prorocentrum; species Prorocentrum cordatum. The sequence continues at coordinate 437,693 of CAUYUJ010012603.1, read as the reverse complement.
TATTAGCATGTCCTTGCGCGTCCCAAGCCCCGAGCATTTTCTTTGGGTGGAGGGCAAGAGGTGAAATCTGAAGTGCTGTTTCGATGGATCTTCGAAGCCTGAATCTGCAGAGGGTGAAGCACAAGACGGGTGGATTTGCGAGACGCAGGGGCACATATGGATTTCGCCCTGAGCCCTCCACCCTGAGAAAATGCTCGGAAACCACACCCTTCGGGGTCGCCGACAGGTACTTCACCAGGCTGGTGGAGTCCCCCCGGGATGCCGCCGTGGGCGTCGCCCGCGTGGCGCTCGGCAGACGCGGGGCCTCCACCGCGCGCGTCAAGGGCTACTTCGAGGGGGGGGCGCTGGCACCGAGCAAGTACCCGCTCCCCTGGAGCTGGGGCACTTCCCACGACGAGGACCGCTGCGTGATGGTGATCGTTTTTCCCGGAAAGGGCGCGGGCCCAGGGTTCTCTTTTAGTAGGTTAACCCCCCGGCCCCCCTGCGACTTGGACCGGCGAAATTATTTTGCGAGCGGGCACGCACGGAGCAGGGCCGGCGAAATTATTTTTGAGGATGTCTCGAGCGAAACGCTTGTTGTTCAGAATTTGTTGAGGATGTCTCGAGCGAGACGCTGGTTTTGCAGAGTTGGGGATGTCTCGAGCGAAACGCTTGGTTTCAGAATTTGTTGAGGATGTCTCGAGCGACACGCTGGTTTTGCAGAGCCGACCGCGACACGGAAAAGCGCCCCTCGCGCAGGAATTCCAAGGATGTCTCGCGCGTGCCGCGTCCCGCGCGCGGGTATTTGGATTTCTTGGGATTTTGACAGGATGTCTCGAGCGAAACGCTTGTTTTTCATAATTTGTTGAGGATGTCTCGAGCGAAACGCTGGTTTTGCAAAATTGGAGGATGTCTCGAGCGGTGGCCTCGTGGGGGGCCAGAATTCAAAGGATGTCTCAGGCGAAATGCTTGTTTTCACGTCCCGCTCGCAGGAATTCCGAGGATGTCTCGCGCGTGCAGCGTCCCGCGCGTAGGAATTCAGATGATTTTGACAGGATGTCTCGAGCGAAACGCTTGTCCCCAGCACGTTCCGTAGCGCGTCCCCTTGGCAGGTCCCGCGATGCGTCCCCATGGCACGTCCCTTGGCACGTCGCTTGGCGCGTCCCTTGAGACGTTCTGCGTCGCGTCCTCCTGGCATGTTCCCCTGTCCATTAGCTCTGGGGCAGCTACTATGTGTTCAGGCAGCTCGAGCTTAAGATCCAGATCAGTTCGGTCAGGACTCGGATGCAAAGGAGGACTCGATCCACGAGGCTATAGAGCACAATCGCGCCATGGCACATCGCAATTCAGCACGGCGCAGCACAGCACTGATTTCGGCACGGTACATCAAGGTCGATGCACTCAGCATTGCAACTTGGCACGTTCCTTGGCACGTTCCGTGGGGCGTCCTTTGGCGAGTCCCCCTGGCACGTCGCGTCGCGCGTCCCCTGGCACATCCCGTGGCACATCCATTGGCACGTTCCGTAGCGCGTCCCCTTGGCACGTCCCGCGGTGCGACCCCATGGCACGTCCCCTGGCACGTCGCCTGGCGCATCCCTTGGGACGTTTCGCGGCGCGTCCTCCTGGCATGTTCCCCTGTCCATTAGCTCTGGGGCAGCTACTATGTGTTCAGGCAGCTCGAGCTTAAGATCCAGATCAGTTCGGTCAGGACTCGGATGCAAAGGAGGACTCGATCCACGAGGCTATAGAGCACAGTCGCGCCATGGCACATCGCAATTCAGCACGGCGCAGCACAGCACAGCCCTCGGCAGGGTACATCAAGATCGATACCTTCAGTATTGCATTTGCCCGTCACCCAATCAGGTGTCTTTGAAAACGCTGCCATGTGTTACAGTTCTACATTCCTTTCCGGGTTCGTGGGTCGATCATGTTTTCTTCGTTGCGTTGCCGATCGGCGCGGGCCCCCTCCCCCCCCCCTCCCACCCCCCTAGGGAGTAGATCGTGGCTGTTTTTGGCGTCTGTTTCGAGCAGGTGGAGCCTCTCCCCCAGAGGACGCACTGCTGCAAACAGCCGCATTGAGAAGAGGTCTGGCGCCAACCCCCCTCCTCCCCCCCCCTTTTCCGCCCAATGTCGAGCTGGGGCACCTCCCACGACGAGGACCGCTGCGTGATGCCTCGGAGGAGGAAAAGGCACTCGGAGGTAGACAGACCTCCTACCCTGACACGTCGATTAGAGAATTGGCCGTTTTCGATTCGCGAGAGGGCGTCGCGGCCGTCATTTCTGCGGGTCCAGGTTCGTCGGTTTCGGTCCTAGGCCGTTTTCACTAGAGGGTGGTTTACTAAAGGGAGGTTTGTCCACCGCCGAGGTACCCCTACCGCTACCCCTCCCTCGCTTTCGCCTTTTTGGGGCCTCTTAGGAGGCCTCGTCGCCACCTCCGGATTCGCCCCGAAATTCTGGTCAGCACGCACCCCGGGAGAGGTCGGGGGAGCAGCTGTATCGGAATGTCCGGACCCAGAATTGATTTACTCACAACGTTGAAATTTCCGTCGAACCCACGGACACTTGCGAAACGTGCGCCGTATATCTACAATTCTTCTATGTATTTCTGCAGAGGCAGCGGGGATTTCAAGTTGGGATTGAATCAGTTCTGCAGTCGATCCCCTACTCGAAACTGGAACCTCGAGGAAGGCAAAAATGCATAAACCTCCACGCGGATTTCTCGGATCGGCGCTGGGGCCCCCCTGGCGGCGCCTTTGGCGCCGCCCCTGTCGCGCTCCGTGCGCCAGGGAGTGGGTCCAGTGCCGATCAGGTAAATCCGCGCGGAGCTCCGAAAGCGTATGTTTATGGCCGTTCTTGATCCTCTAAAGCCAAAGCTCGGGCTGGCTTGGGAGGGCGCCGCGGCGATCGCTGCGGTCACAGTTCGGGGCAAGGTTCTTGTCGAGGAAGTTGCATGCCACTCCCCCCTTCTTGCCCCCCGCTCTGCGAGCGACGCAGCGGCAGAGAGTTGCCGGGCCATGCCCAGCATGCACGGGCAGTCCTGTTTCTTTTGTTTTTTGTTTGCTGGGGGGGGGAGGGGGGTTTGTGCAGGTCGCTCATCCTGGCGCGCAGCGCTGCGCGAGCGCCAGGTGCAGCGCCCGGGGCCGCCGGACTGCTTCGTGATTCGGGCGGCCCGTGCGTCGGCCGCGTGCCGTGCCGTCCCGCCCCCCCCCCCCCCCCCCCCCCCTCCCCTCCTCGACCGCTGCTCTCTGCCGCTGGGCTTCTCCGATGGGTAGAATCGGGGGTGGACAGACCTCCTGCCCTGACACGTCGATTAAGGAATTGGCCGTTTCGGTTCGCGAGAGGGCGTCGCGGCCCTCATTTTTGCGGGTCCAGGTCCGTCGGTTTCGGTCCCAGGCCGTTTTCACTAAGGGGAGGTCTACTAAAGGGAGGTTTGTCCACCGCCGATAGAAGTGTGGGCCGCTCATCCGCGCAGCCCGAGGAGGTGTGGTCCAGGCTCTGGGAGCAGGCCGAGCAGCTGACCGGGGAGCGGGTCCGCCTGCCACGGCCGCCCGCCCCGGCGCGGCCGCGGCGCCGCGCGCGGGGCGCACCGGCGGCGCAGGAGCAGCCAAACAGGGCTCCTTCGGGCAGGTGATGCACTCGAGCTCCCTCGTTGCCTCGAGGGAGGAGGAGGAGGAGGAGGAGGAGGAGGAGGAGGAGGAGGAGGAGGAGGAGGACCAGTGCAAAGCCAAGATTCACCAACGATGTTGCAATGAATCCTCCCTCCGAGTTCCCTGTTCCTCGGTCCCTACAAGGATTCAGTGTCACTGAGGGAGGTACCCTGTTCGAAGACGACCGTCTGAAAATTCTGAACCGTGCCAGAAGACCGTTATTGTGACTTCAACGCTCCGAATCAAGTTTCTGTTGCGTCCTGACAGCCTTGAATCGTGCCAGAACGCATTTCTTGGGACGTCAACACCACGAATCAAATTAACCGTCTCGCCATGACAATCCTACATCGTGCCAAACACCATGTCTGCAACATCAGCCATATGACTATGCTCAGAGCTGTTGTAAATTCTGAATACGATTCTGCGCGGCGCTAAAGCAAGAGCCACATTTTGAAAAGGTGCCGCCTTCCATCCGTGAGACTTGCAAGCTTTTTAGGACGAATATGCACGGCGCTGAGGCGAGAGCCACATTTTGAAACCCGCCTTCATCCGTGAGACCTCTGCAGGTACAGAACGAATGTGCGCGGCGCTAAGGCGAGAGGCACATTTTGAAAGCGACCCGCCCTCCATCTGTGAAGCTCTTGCAAACTATTCAAACGAGTGTATGCGGCGCTGAGGCGAGAGACACATTTTGGAACCCCCGCCTTCCATCCGTGAAACTCCTGCAGACTTGTCAGACGAATGTGCGTGAGAGCCACATTTTGAAAGCGGCCCGCCCTCCATTCGGTAGATTCTTGCAAACTGCACATGTTGAAAACGGCCCGACCTCTGTCCGTGAATATCTTGCAAATTCTAAGCTTCAGGATCAACAGTCGTGACAAAGTCTCAGGCGAAACGCCCGGCCCGCCCTGCCGGCTTGCCTCGGTTCGCGACAGGGAGAAGTCATTTAGAAATACAGGAGATGAAGGAGGAGGGCCGTTGTAAATCCAAGACGTATCAACGATGCTGCAATCGACCCTCTGTCGAAGTTCCCTTCTCATTGGTCTCTACAAGACGTGTTAGCCAGCGTGCTAGCGTGAGCCCAGCAAGTTATCTAAGACGCCTGCGGCTAATCACCTTCGCCCACTGCATTTTGGAGACGCCAATGCGGCCAGACGTGGGGCCGAAGCCTGGTCAAGCTATTGGGTTATGTGTTGCCCCATCCGTTGTAGACCCCCTTGGGGTAACACAGGGGGGAGGAAGAGAAAGGAGGAGGAGAGGGAGGAGAAGGAGAAGAAGGAAGAAGAGGAGGCCTCTTGAGGCCCTCTGGAGGCCTCCTGTGGGCTTCCTTGATACCTTCTGGGGGGGCTCTTCCAGAGCCTCTTGGGGGCCTCCACGGGCATCTGGGGGTTTCTCCTGGGGCTTCTTGAAGACCTCTTAGGGGCCTCCGGGGGCCTCTATGAGACCTTTTGGCCTTCGGAAGCCGTCTTGGGTCCCGCCTTAGGGCCGTCTTGTAGGTCTCTGGGGCCGTCTTGGTGCTGTCTTAGGAGCCTCTCGGGCTATCCTAGGGCCCTTTTGGGGCCGTCTTGCGTGCCTCTTGAGGGCCTCTAGGGGCCATCTTGGGGCGATCTTAGGGTTTTATGTGCCATCTTGGAGCGTCGGAAGTCCGAAAAGGCGAGAACGCTAAACGCAATGACCAGTCGCCATGACTAAAGGAAAACAATGTAGTTCCTTCTCCTCCGCTCACTTGTATGCTAGAATTTCGCGGGTTTGTTGACCTTGCTTCATGTCTTGGTAAAAGTGCGAACAACCTAAGGAACATTACAGAGTTTGGCATCCTGGAGGTCCTCTTGGAGCCCTTTTGGGGGCGTCTAAGGGGCCTCTTGGACTTCAGAGGCCGTGTTGGGCCCTCCCTGGGCAGTCGTGGGTCCCTCTTTGGGCGCTTTATGGCTGTCTTGGAGGTCTCTGGGGCCGTCTTGGTGCCGTCATCTTGGCCTCTTGTCGTGGAGGTCCTTGGGGCTATTTCGGGGCCGTCTTTGGGGCCCCTTGGGCTGTCTTGGGGCCCCATTGGGCCGTCTTGTGGGCTTGTCGGGGGCCTCTTTGGCCAAGCACGCGTGCGATGCATACATATTTTTGGACGGTTCCTGTGCTACGGGCCCCATCAGGGAATTGAGCAGGGCGGGTGGGCTGTGTGCATGGTCTAGGAGGGCGGGGAACCCTTAACGGGACTCTCGGGGCTCTCTGGCATCAGACTCCTCAGGTCTCCGACTTTGGTTCTCTTGCTTGAACTGTTCTGTCTGGGCACTGAGCCCCCCGACCATGGTTCCCCAATCAGAGCTTGCCTCTGAAGGGGGCCTAGCGGATTCATATGGTTAGGTGAGGTATGACGCCGATTTCGGCGGCACGCCCGGGTGCCCAGGTGCCCGGGTGCCCGGGTGAGGTGCGCCGCCGATTTGTGCCCGGGTGCCCCGTAGCCCTATAGCCCTATAGCCTATAGCCTTATAGCCTTATAGCCTTATAGCCCTATAGCCCTATAGCCCTATAGCTCTATAACTCTATAGCCCTATAGCCCTATAGCCCTAATAGCTCTATAGCCCTGCAGCCAAGTAGCCCTATAGCCTTATAACCTCGTAGCCCTATGGCCCCACAGCCCTATAGTCCTATTAACTCTATAGCCCTATTGCCCAATAGCCCTATAGCCCTCTAGTCCTATAGCCGTATAGCCGTATAGCCCCATAGCCTTACAGCCCTATAGCCCTATAGCTTTATAGTTATATAGCCCTATAGCCCTATAGTCCTATAGCCGCATAGCCTTATAACCCCTATAGTCCTACAGCCCCTTAGCCCTATGGCACTACAAATATTATGATTGGGCTGCTCTCTGGTATCATTATTCTGAATGTGCCAATGCTGTTTTGCATCAGAATATGGCAGGTCCTGAGCGCCAATCGGCAGTACTCAGGGCAGGTCTTGCAGGCTCGGTGCCATTTGTGTGGTCTTTGCAGATCTTTGCTGAAGGTCGATGCCCGTCAAGACTCTAACGATGTTGCCATTAGTTCGGAGGAGTGATTCCGTCGTCTTTGGAATTTCTACGCAGACCTCGCGGCCACAGAAGAAGCAGGCTTCCACTCAGAATAGCCGTCTCAGGAGGCTGATTTGCTCGATTGGCGTGTCAAGGTTGCTCGTGCGGTCTTGTTGGCGGGGGCCCAGTTCCTTCCGCTCTTCCCACAGCCCGAGTTTCGAGGCACAGAGAGAGTCACAGTTTTCCATCCTCCTCCTCCTCCTGAGCCTCTTGCCAGTGCTGCTGCTTCCCACCCCAAGCACCAGTGGGAACAGATGACTGGTGTTTGGAGATGCAGAGTTTGCTTGAGAGGATCTCTTGCAGACGATTGTCCCACCTTCTCTGGCTGTGCCGGTTGGTCCTGTTGGGACTTGCTGATTCTCCAAGAGGTTTGGCCACCATGTACTTGCTCTCTACTGTGTTTATAACTCAATTATGTCGCTCGCCGGAGCTGTACATGTGACAGCTCGGGGGGCCCATGTCAAAGGCTTGGGTTGTGCGTGCAAGCCTCGGGCCATCGCTGGGAGGGGGAATTGGGGGACTTGTCTCATGGGGGGAAGCACCCCGATGAGAAGGGTGTGGGGTGTTGAGGTTAACTGCCACCTCCCTTCTCCCGATTGACGAGGTCTTATTCCGCGTGGCCAGCGTTGGCCTCGCGCTTACCTCACGTCTGAGGCTTACGATGAAGAGGACGAGAGCCTCTTCGCGCCCCCTCCGCCTCCGCACTCTCTTTCCCTCCCTCCTCCCTTCTCCCTCCCTCCTTCCCTCCCTCTCTCCCTCCCCTCCTCTTCCTCCTCCTCCTCCTCCTCTTCCTCCTCCTCCTCTTCCTCCTCCTCTTCCTCCTCCTCCGCGTCCTCCCTCCCCCGTCCTCCCTACATCGCTTCATATTTCCTTCCTCCCTCCTCTCCACCTCCTCCGCCACCTCCTTCTCCCTGTGACGCTGCGTGGGCTATGATCGGATGGTGACGAGCCTCCTCCAACTGGCACTGTCACTGACTGTCAGCATCGCCCTCCCTTGTCGGACGCCGCCATCCCCCCCCCCCATGGGCGACCGCCTCTGGAGGTGCGAGTGATCGAACCAGGATGCCGGAAGAAAGCAAACGAAGCAAGAGTCCCCCAAGGGGGAGAGGTACCGAGGCTTTCCTCTTCCTGCCCTTTGTGAGCGCCCAATCCTCCTCCTCTTCTTCTTCCTCCTCCTCTCCTCTCGAAGCCTGGGGCTTTGAAGCTCCGTGGGCTGTGGGCGGGCAGGAGGCCCAGAAGTCGCGGCCGTCAGGTCGGTCCTGGGGCAATCCTGTGCCAGCTCGCAGCGACTAGATGCCCCCAGGTGTCCGTCGGTCCTCCTCCTCCTCTTACTCTTCCTCTTCCTCCTTCTCCTCCTCCTGCCTCCTCCTCCTCCTCCTCCTCCTCCTCCTCCTCCTGTCTCTTCCTCCTCCTCCTCCTGTCTCCTCCTCTCCTCCTCCTCGTCCTCCTCCTCGCGCTCCTCCCCGCCGCGACCCCGCCGCGCAGCACCAGTACGCGCGGGCGAGGCCAGGCAGGGCGCCGCGCCGGCCGAACTCCGACCCATGGCGGTGGCTCTCAATGGGGCCCTGCGGAGGGCGCAGCGGGTGTCTCCAGCGCTCCCGCCCTTGGGGGGTCATCCTCTTCCTCCTGGCTGCTGCCTCCTCCTGCTGCCTCGTCTTCCTCCCTCCTCGTCCTCCTCATCCATCCTCCTCCTGCCTCCTCCTCCTCCTGCCTCCTCCTCCTCCTGGTCCTCCCCCTCCTCCTGCCTCCTTCTCCCTCCTGGTCCTCCTCCTCCTCCTCCTGCCTCCTTTCTCCCTCCTGGTCCCTCCTCCTCCTCCTCCTCCTCCTCCTCCTCCTCCTCCTCCTTGTCCTTCTCCTCCTCCTGCCTCCTCCCCCTTCTTTTTGTCCCTCCTCCTCATCCTCCCTCCTCCTCTCTCCTGCTCCTCTTCGTCCTCCTCCCTCCTAAGTGGCAATCCGAGGTCTCAGAAGACTGCTGGCCACTTCAGAATTCAGGACATGTGTGCGGAACCCTCAGTCTGCTCGCCATGGCGGCGGACTCAGCGGCGCGTCTCGGGCAGGTCAGTTTCGTCGCCTACAACCCCCACAGCGCCACCCACTCCCGCACTCAGGACATCCTGGATGAACTCCACAACGTGTCCGTGGTATCGCTGATAGGAACGCAGGAGAAGCAGCAGAATTCCAAGGACCTCAGGTATTGTTCGTCGTTCTGGGGTTTCTCGGAGGGCTGGAGCTCAGGAGCTTTAACGAACAGATCTTGCGGGCTCAGTGTCTGGTTCAACAGGAAGCTGTTTCGACCGAATCACCTTCGGGGAGTCACTCTTGCATGCTTTCGACTACCTGGTGCTGAGAACGACATTCTTTGGTTGCAGCAGGGATGCATGCCAGGAGATCCCGCCATGGTCAGACTTTTTGTGGGTGCTTATGCTAGACAAATGGGAATGGGTTCGAATAGTATTTCTAACTACCGAGCTGCCAGTTTCAAGTGCCCATGGTCGGCTCAGTGGATTCAAGCTTCTTTCACTGTGTATGTGGACGACGTAGCCGACAATTTCGATGTCACCAACAACGCAGCTAGTATCATGGCGGAGGGAGTCTCTCAAAACGAAGTCATCACTGAGAGGCTCGCCGAGATCCAGATGATTCAGAATGTGAGCAAGCAGGAGATTTTTTTTTTTTTTTTTTTTTTTCACAGGCGCCAATGCAGCTTTCATGGAAGCTAAGTTTCTCAGAGATCAGGAGCTTGCTGGGCGTACGACAGTGTGTGCACGATATTTGGGCCCGCGCATTCATTCGAGGTTTGCATTGTGTGAGATAGAGTACAGACTACATGCTGGGCGCACTGCCTGGTATAATCTCTCTAAGTTTTGGCAGAGTGCAGTGTCTCTTGGTTGGAAGATCAACATGCTCAAAGGGTACGTGGCCAATGCGTGTTACAGTGGAGCGGAGGTCCTGTGTGCTCGAGCGGGCCCCATGCGTCCGCACGATTGGCAACCCCATTCTTCGCTTTCTTGCTATGCGTGCTCGGATCCTGCTGCGAGGTACAGCTCGGTGGCAGGAGGACGGCTCCGTTCGCACCCTCACCAACCTACAGGCCCTTGCAAAAGTGCGCCTCGCAGCCCCACATGTGGAAATGAGAGTTCGAAGGCTCCGATGGCTCCAAGCTTGTCTACGTGAGGCCCCACGGTGTGCTCAATTTCTTGCGGTCGTTTTCGGGTGCTCTCGGGGCGAGGGTTTGACCGAGCTCGAAAAGTATCTGAGCAACGACGCGAAGGCGAACCCGTGGTGCGAACAGTTCTGCGACGACATACGAGCGATCGAACTCTTCGATGACGGGGCGAGGTTGATGGAGATCTATGGGTTGGAGGGGATATTATTCGAGGGGACGGAGGAGTTCGTTCAATTGGATGTGGGAAGGGGTCGTGTCGCACTATTTCCTCAACATCGCACAGCACGAGAGGAGGCAGGAGGAGATCGAGAGTGGAGGACCCCACCAATGCAAGGCCCTTCGAGCCGATGGAGAGCCCTGCACTGAACGCTTCATGACAAAAAAGCAGTCGGCGGCCCACTATCTGAGAACCAAGGGAGGCACTCACGGAAAGCAACTTCTTGGGAGACTCTGCTGTGTATCCAGTCAGTGCGTGATCTGTGGCTCGAATTTCTCTTCGATTGACTATGCAAAAAGACACATGCACAAGGGCCTCAGCACTGGCCTATGCTGTGTAGACCGAGGGCGCACAGACGGACAGATCATTCAGCCCTCGTCCTACGCTTGCCCAGCCTGCGATGACTTCGAAGGGGCCGACAATGATGAGCTCCGTAGACACATTTTGTCCGAGCATCTGCAGGAGCACCTGGCGGATCATTGTTTGGATTTCGAGCTGCCTGGCTTGTTGGAAGATCTCGAGTTGCTCCATGGAGGTCCAGTGGCTCATGCCGAGCGCTCTCAAGCGGGTCGCAACGGAGGCCAACGCAGAGGGAGACAGCAACAAGGCGCGCACGGGCTCGGGCAAGGGCGTCGAGGACTCCCACGTGAACGCTCGCCTGCTTCGACAGCTGGAATCGCGGGTGCGCGCGCTGGAGTTCGGAGCGGGCCTGGTGGTGCACGGGCCGAGCGACGACCTGTTCGTGGACACGCTGAAGCAGACCTACCAGGAGTACCAGAAGAAGGTCGAGGGCAAGAACAATACACACGGGCTCGGTCCGCCCGAATTGCAGAATTTTGCCGCACTTCTCAGCGCTTTCAACAGTTGGCTCGACAAGCCAGGCAAGGCCCAGGACTCGGTGAAGGAGTTGGTAGACATCCCTCGGAGGCTTCTGTTGATGATGATGAATGGAGATCAGGAGCAGGCCAGCACGTGGATCAAGGAGTGCGGAACCAGCTCGACGGCAGACAGCAGCATCTCGAGGATTACGGTCAAGGTCCTGGGCTATATCACGCTGCCAGACCCCAGCCAGGCAGGGCCCAACGCTTACGAGGAGCAGGAGAGTCAGTGGAAGGTTCTAGAGGACAAGGGCGCGGAAGAGGGAGACAAGCGCAGGGCAGAGGTTCGAGTCATTCGGAGTCCGCTCGAGTTCGCCCAGCTCGGACACGGGAAAGTGATCGCAGTAGAGCAGGCTCTGTATCGAATCTTCCGCGCCGCAGGCTTTAACAACAAAGCAGGCCGTGCTCCCAGGGGTAAGCTCGTGCGCCAGGTGAAGCTAGGCTAATGGACAGTTGCGCTTTCGGTAGAGACGGGCAAGGGGGACTGCCGTTGTACTGCCGTAGGGTGGGAGTTGCGTGTGCGCCCACTCTGCTGTGGTCGACGGTAGACCTGCCTAGCCCACTGAAAAGAATGCCCGCCCCGCGTGGGGCGTGCCAGCCAGGGGCTGGGCGCCAGGCCACCGTTTCCGCCCCCGCTCAGAAGTAATCTTGCGCGTCTTGGGCTGGCTCGGAAACGTGAGTCCCCCTTTCAGAGATCGGGCGAAACAGCCGTGGCCCAGAGCGTAGCAGCGGTCAGTTGCCAGCAGACGAACTTGAGCTCGAATGGGTGCGACGACGACGACTCCTCCCTCCTGCTCCCTCCCCCTCATTGACTAGGAGTACGGGCGCGCAGCCGCCGCCATTCTAGCTCACAGTGCGCGCACGGTAGTATATTGGTAAAGGAAAAGGACCGCTGCTCTATTCATGCAATTGCCGCCATGTCTTCTCTCTTTCACACTTCTAGTTGGGAGCGGAACTGGGAGCACTCCCAGCTCGCGATCCACGGACCTTCGCATAGTGCGATGTGGACGCACATTGTGTCTCACCATGCATGTCACGTTCGATCTCATTGTCGATCCCTCAACAGATCTCACTAACGATCTCGCAGCGTGTGACGTTCACTACGTTCGGGATACCAGCGGGACAATCTCCCACTGTCGAGCTCACTCCAGATCTCACTATCGTCCTCGCAACGAATTTCAACATCGATTTCACCATCGATCTCATCATCGCTCTGGTCGCACCATCGGTCCCACGATCGATCCCCATATCGATACGACATGTGATCTCATTATCGACCTCGCAAAAGATCTCACGAGACACCTTCGGGACACCACGATGGGGCACCGTCAACCACGGCGGGGCACCTCCAACCGAAGATATGTTGTGATCGACTTCGCCATCAGCTTTATTTAATCGTTTCGCTCATTCCGCCGGCCCTGGAGCGCTATTTGGGGCCTCTTGGGGCCGTCTTGGGGGCTTCTTCGGGGCTTCTTGGGAGCGTCCCCTTGGGGCGGGAGGGGGGGTAGTCGATTGCAGCCCCCCCCCCACGGAGGCCACGATCCTCGTGAGAGGTGGCGAAAAACAAGTGGCACGTGTGCCATGGCTCTTGCGCAAAAAGGAAGGGGGAGGAGGAGGATGTGGAGGAGGAGGGGGGGGGAGAGGATGCCAGACATCGCAGAAGGAGTGAACAAAACAAGGCCGCAAGAGGGGCTCCAGAGGGCGAATCCCGGATCCCCAGTTTCTTGTTGCTGCTGCAACCAGAATTGCAATTTCGTAATGACCCGGATCCCCGATGTCCTAAGCGTTTTGTGGCGCTCGTGTGTTACTTCGCGAGGGCGGAAAGAAGATGGGCGGGGCGGAAGGAAACCGCACGGAGAAGGCCCCGCTGAGGCCGCGGGGAACACTGGGGGGAAGGGGCGAAAGGGGCGCACCGGGGCAGGAAAGACATTGGCCGGGCACTGGGGCCGCGGGGCACTGGACGGGCGCTGGAACCGTGGGGGCACTGAGACGGTGTCCGGGAAGGGGCGGAGCAGGGAGGGGCTGCGGTGCCGAAATAAAGTGGGCGGGGCGGAGGGGGCGCTGGGCGAGCGCTGGAGCCGTGGGCAGCGCTGAGACGTGTGGGGGAGGGGGCGGAGGATGGGGGGGGGTGTCGGGGCGGAGGGGGCACTGGGCGGGCGCTCGAGCCGCGGGGGAGCGCTCAGACGGTGCGGGGGAGGCGGCGGAGCGGGGGGGGGGGTGGGTGCCGAAATAAAGTGGTCGGGGCGGAGGGGGCACTGGGCGGGCGCTGGAGCCGCGCGGGGGCGCTGAGACGGCGCGGGGGAGGGGGCGGAACGGGGAGGGGGGGTGCGGTGCCGAAATAAAGTGGTCGGGGCGGAGGAGGCACTGGGCGGGCGCTGGAGCCGCGGGGGGGCGCTGAGACGGCGCGGGGGAGGGGGCGGAGCGGGGGGGTGTGCGGTGCCGAAATAAAGTGGTCGAGGCGGAGGGGGCGCTGGGCGGGCGCTGGAGCCGCGGGGGGGCGCTGAGACGGCGCGGGGGAGGGGGCGGAGCGGGGGGGGGTGCGGTGCCGAAATAAAGTGGTCGGGGCGGAGGGGGCACTGGGCGGGCGCTGGAGCCGCGGGGGGGCGCTGAGACGGCGCGGGGGAGGGGGCGGAGCGGGGAGGGGGGGCGCGGTGCCGAAATAAAGTGGTCGGGGCGGAGGGGGCACTGGGCGGGCGCTGGAGCCGCGGGGGGGGGCGCTGAGACGGCGCGGGGGAGGGGGCGGAGCGGGGGGGGGGTGCGGTGCCGAAATAAAGCGGTCGGGGCGGAGGGGGCACTGGGCGGGCGCTAGAGCCGCGGGGGGGCGCTGAGACGGCGCGGGGGAGGGCGCGGAGCGGGGAGGGGGGGTGCGGTGCCGAAATAGGGCGGTGGGCCGGCTATAGGCCGCGGGCGGGGCGCTGGAGGAGCCGGCGACGACGCCCGCGAAAAATTAAAAAGACGCGGCGGGTGGAAGGGAGCGGAGGGTGGGGGGTGCGGGTGCCCGAAAATAACTGGTTCCGGGGCGGAGGGGGCGCTGGGCGGAAGCGCCTGGAGCCGCGCGGGGTCGCTGAGACGGCGCGGGGGAGGGGGCGGAGCGGGGAGGGGGGGTGCGGTGCCGAAATGAAGTGGTCGGGGCGGAGGAGACACTGGGCGGGCGCTGGAGCCGCGGGGGGGCGCTGAGACGGCGCGGGGGAGGGGGCGGAGCGGGGGGGGGTGCGGTGCCGAAATAAAGTGGTCGAGGCGGAGGGGGCACTGGGCGGGCGCTGGAGCCGCGGGGGCGCTGAGACGGCGCGGGGGAGGGGGCGGAGCGGGGGGGGGTGCGGTGCCGAAATAAAGTGGTCGGGGCGGAGGGGGCACTGGGCGGGCGCTGGAGCCGCGGGGGGCGCTGAGACGGCGCGGGGGAGGGGGCGGAGCGGGGAGGGGGGGTGCGGTGCCGAAATAAAGTGGTCGTGGCGGAGGGGGCACTGGGCGGGCGCTGGAGCCGCGCGGGGGCGCTGAGGACGGCGCGGGGGAGGGGGCGGAGCGGGGAGGGGGGGTGCGGTGCCGAAATAAAGTGGTCGGGGCGGAGGAGGCACTGGGCGGGCGCTGGAGCCGCGGGGGGGCGCTGAGACGGCGCGGGGGAGGGGGCGGAGCGGGGGGGGGTGCGGTGCCGAAATAAAGTGGTCGAGGCGGAGGGGGCACTGGGCGGGCGCTGGAGCCGCGGGGGGGCGCTGAGACGGCGCGGGGGAGGGGGCGGAGCGGGGGGGGTGCGGTGCCGAAATAAAGTGGTCGGGGCGGAGGGGGCACTGGGCGGGCGCTGGAGCCGCGGGATGGCGCTGAGACGGAGGGGGCGCATGATGATGATGACGTGGATGATGATGATGATGATGATGATGATGATGGTGATTATGATGGGAGGGGGGGTGCGGTGCCGAAATAAAGTGGTCGGAGCTCTAGACACCCTGTGCAAGAGAATAACCTCCCCCCTAGGGATAGCCCGGGACCCGGCCGGGGATCAGCCGGGGCACTTTCGTCTGGGGCCCCCCATGGGGGCCGCCCCGCGCGCGCGAACTAGAAATATTGTGAAGTAGTTACCAGAGATCTTAGCACGCCTCTGGCCCGTTGGGCCGGCGAATTTTCGATCTCGATCTCACCATCGATTTCTCGATGACTGCGCGAACTGCCATCGGGGCACCGCGGCGGGACGCCCTGAGCCACGGTCGGGGCACCGCCACCGACGGGGCACCCCCGCGCCACTCATGGGGCACCCCCGCGCCTCCGACGGGGCACCTTGGGCACCCGCGCGCCCACCCAAACGGCTTCACGGCCCCTGGCCACGGCGGCATCATTCGTGTCGCGCGCCCACGCAGCTTCGCTTCCCTCGCAAGCGCGACGCAAACACGAAGCCGAAGCCCATGTCCCAGTGGGGGTCTCCCCGTTCCTCCCGCGATCTCTGCTCCCAACCTCCGACAGTTGCGACGGTCGGCGGAAGCAGATTCGGCCACGCGTAAGAGTGACCCTTTGCAGGACTGTCTTCTGGTGCGGGCCCACAGGGGTCCCTGCAGTAGCGGCTAGCGCCCTTGGATTGCGTGGATTGGCCCCCCCCCCGCGGCCGCCGTGAAGCCGCGTACCAAGGGTCACTCTTGCCTCGAGCCGCTTTTTCGTGCAGCCGATAAAACGTTGTACGCCGACATCGTTTGAGTCAGAATTTCTGGAGTCGGCCCAACTGTCGTGTCCGATCGCTCCGAGAGGCCACTTGTTTCGATCGCTCATGTTGTCCAACTTTCTGAGAGTATCTGTAGGGGTGAAGCTTCCCATCAAGAGTGCGATGCAGGTCTGGAGCTCTTGTCGGACACATGATGAAAAGCCATCCCCTTCGAGGCCACAACCGTTTTGTTTACACCGTCGGCGCACTTTACAGTATACAGTTTACTCTGAACGTGCTGCCATGTTAAAGCCAACAAGTGCCACATATGATATGGTATGTGGTCGAGGCCGTAACCCGAGAATCATTCCAGAGAAACGCAGCGACCGTGAAGGCCCCCCTCCCCACGGTTCCCCCCTGGTAAGGTTTTATCAGACGGGGTCCCCGCGCCCGCCGTCACATACCACCATGATGATCCCGCATCGGTGCATACGAAGGTTGCAATCCTCATCCAGCGTAGCTCGAGCAGTGGTGGTATTTGTCTCATTCAGACCAGATCGAGTTGCCGAAAGCACTCGCCACGTTCTTCACAGTTATGGCACAAGGGCTGCTCGCTCGGCACATCCGCCAGCAAGTCGACTTCTCGCCAGCGGTGAGGAGAGAATCCGTGAACTTACACTTTTTCCTGGGCGCTCTCCATGTTGCTTTTCCCTTGCGTGTGGGCCTCGCATTTAGCCAGCTAGCTAGGATGAGGAGGAGGAGGATGAGGAGGAGGAGGAGGAGGAGGAAGAGCCTCCAATGCTCGAGAAGCGCCAGCGATCCGTCTGCAGCGGACAGACCTGGCCGGCCCGATGCCTGGGGTCAGGGCTCGGCCTGGCCAGGGCTGACGCGGCGAAGGGCGCCGGCGATCCACCTGGCGAGGTCGTCCCGCCATGGAGCGAACGGGCCCCAGGGGAAGCAGCGGAGGAAGGGTAAGAAAGAGCGCGTCTTGTGCGCGGCTGGAGGGGGGCGGGGAATCGGAACAGGGGGGGGGGTCGAACCCCACCCCAGCCGCGGGGCCTGCGCCGGCGCGGGCGGCGGCCCCCCTCCCGGCCAGCGACGGCGCCGGCGGCGGCTGACGGCGGCGGCGGGGAGCATCGACGGGGACGACGATTCAAAGGGGGGGGGTTCGATCCCCCCCCCTTTCCTCCAGGGCTGGCGCCGGTGCCCGCGCCGGGTGGCGGCGTCGGCGGCGACGACGACGGCGACGACGACGACGACGGCGGCGACGGCGACGGCGACGGTGACGACGACGACGACGACGACGGCGGCGACGACGGCGACGACGACGACGACGACGACGGCGACGACGATGACGACGAGCACGACGACGACGGCGACGAAGACGTGACGACGGCGACGACGACGACGTCGACGACGACGACGACGACCGCGGCCATGGCGACGACGACGACGGCGACGACAGCGAGGACGGCCACGCGACGCAGCGCGATGATTATTTATACTTGAGGTCCGTGCCCGTCAATATTACGTTAGTCAGGGCCGAGGACAGAGGTCCAACTACAAGGGACCCTGTCATCGTCCTTGTCGTCGTCGTCGTCGCCGTCGTCCTGGTCATCGTCGCCGTGTCGCCGCCGTCGGCGCTGCCAGCCGGCGCCGGCGCCGGGGGAAGGGGCGGGGGGGGGTTGGCGAGGGGGGGGGGGCGGTCCCCGTGGTTTTGCTTGACCACGCCAGATTTTCGGGGGGGGGGGGCCCTGGTTCAAATGCGCCGCCGAATGTTCCCGAGGCAAGCATTCGTGAACGCGCTCCTTCAAAAGCAATCGACTGGGAGGGCAGGATGACGAGGAAGAAAGGTGTGGGGGAGAGTTCGCTGGAATCCGCCAGTGGCCACAGTGTGGTAAGAGAACGGGGGAGGAGGGGCGGAGGAGGAGGGAGGAGGGAGGGAGATGGGGGCGGAGGTAGGGGATGGGCGAGGAGTATTGGCGGACGAGGGATGGACGATGGGGGGGAGGATGGGGGATGATGATGATGATGATGATGATGATGATGATGATGATGATGATGATGATGATGATGATGAGGAGGAGGAGGAGGAGGAGGAGGAGGAGGAGGAGGAGGAGGATGATGATGATGATGAGGGAGGGCGAGGAAAAGGAGTAGCAGGTCGGAGGAATATAAGGCACTCGTACTGCTGCCCTTCCTTCGTTTTCGATTTTTGGGCCTCCTCGGAGGCCCTCGTCACCCCCGCTGGATTCGCTTCGACATTCTGGTCAGGGCGCATCTCGGGGGGGGGTCCTGGGAGTGGCGATATCGGTATTTCTTGGTCTCCCCAGGGGGTTTTCGGGCTCTCGGGGCCCTCCACGGTGTACTGGGCAGTGAACGAAACAGCTGCGGTGGGGATTCGCAGTTCGTCCCGGGGAAGGCCCCTCGGGGCTTCCTTCATGACCCGCTTCTCTTACTTTGCGCCGACCCAGCATACTAATTCTGTGTGCGTCGCCCCGGGTGGGGCGAAGCGCGAGCCAGAAATCTTACAGTACTATACGACCACGCTTCGGGTGATAAGAAGGTTGGTCGGGGAAGGCTACTAACAACAACTGCGATGACTGCGACGGCGATGATGTTGCGACATTGCACGAGGACGCTGATGGTGACAATGCACAATGGTGATTGTAATGAAGGCGACACAGCCGCGATGGAGCTCACACCACATACGTGCGACCTCGCAGTCGATTCCAAACGATTTATCTCACTACCAGTTTCACTATCGATCTCAGTATTCATCGAGTTCATTATCGAACCTGCTATCGGTCTCACAATACATTTCACTTCTGATATCGTTACAGGTTTCTCACCTGTTCCAGTAACAGTCTCACAGCGAGTGGCGTTCAGCACGATCATGCCACCAGCGGGACAATATCGCACTGTCAATCTCACAGTAGGCCCCACGATCGATCTCACACCAAATTTCAAAATCGATCTCACCAGTGATCTCACGATCGCTCCCAAGATCGATCGCACGATCGATCACAGTATCGATCCCAATGCCGATCTTACAAGAGATCTCACCATCGACCCCACAAGGGGATCTCACGATGCACCATCGGGACATCACGGTAGGGACACCCGTGGCCACGGCGAGGCACCCTTGGCCAACGATCTGCTGTGCTCGATCTCGCTATGGAGCTCACCATCGATCTCAGTATCATCAGGAGGGGAAAAAACACAGGCACAATTAATCGTCGATTCCCCAGAAAATCTGGGAAAATATGGGCAGTGGGGGGGAAGACAAAAGTCCAGAACATATGGGAAAGTATGGGGGATCTTTTTATTCTTTAGGCTTACGCCACATCCGCCGACCCCTTAAATGCGTTCGAACAAGACATGTCTGACGCTGTTGAAAGAGCAGGCGGAAATGTCGGGTGCACAGAAGAAGCACAATTCATCGGGGGAGAGGTTCTGTCGGAAATGCGCGGAGGGGCGAGAGAACGAGGTGCGACGTGACGTGCGCGGCGCGCGGAGGAGCGTTCTCGGACACGAGACATTTGCAGCAGCAACAGGTTGGGAATCATCAAAAGGCGACAGGAGCGGCGCGTGCAAGAGAAGACTACCGAAGTCGGAGAGGTCGTTTGGCGTCTCGGAGCTCTCGTGGGCCGTCTTGGAGGCTTCTTGGGGCCTTCTTGGCCCGTGTGTAGACCCTCTTGACCCCGGAAGAGTCCCGTGACGCGCTCTTGCCGGGCCCGGGGGGGGCAAATCTCCGGTTTGAGGTCCCTGGGGGGGTCACTGGGGGGGGGACTATCTCACACGTCTGGAGACCCACAAGGAGGTAGCGGATTTAAGCTCCCCCTTCTTCTCCTCCCTTTCCTCCCTTCTCCCTCCTTCCTCCTTCCTCCTTCTTCCTCGTCGTCCTCTTCCTCCTCCTGCTTCTCCTCCTCCCCCTCCTCCCTCCTCTCTCCTTCTACCTTCTTCCTTCTTTCTTCCTCCTTCCTCGTCGTCCTCCTTCCTTGCGAGGAAGTTGCGAGGGATCTGACCGCCGGGACCTAG
The DNA here is from genome assembly GCA_963575745.1 of Prorocentrum cordatum. Lineage (NCBI taxonomy): Eukaryota > Dinophyceae > Prorocentrales > Prorocentraceae > Prorocentrum > Prorocentrum cordatum. The sequence goes on along the minus strand of CAUYUJ010012603.1, from coordinate 418,083 downwards.
GGGTAGGTGGAGGAAGGAGGATGGGGGGGAGGAGGGCAAGGCTGGGGAAAGAGGATGAGGGAAAGGAAGGGAGGATGCAAGAAGGAAGGAGAGGAAGAGGAGGGCGGAGGGATGAGGGAGGAGAAGGGTGCTGAAGAGGAGGAGGGAGAGGAACTGGAAACACGATCTACTTACAGTCGGCATGTCACGCCACCGTGCCCGGGTTGTGGGTCTGAGGCTTGTGCGATGTTCGCTGGGATCTTTGGGGAGGCATCTCGCAGGCTTCGTGGAGGTAGTTTCGAAGTTCACTGATAGCCGTTTTGGGGCCTCTTGGGGCCTCTTTTGGGCCTCCCGGACGCTTTTTGGAGGTCTTTTGGGGTTCTCCTGGGACCTTTTGGGCGGCTCGTGGGAGCGGAGGGTTCGGATTTTCGGTTCGGGCTCCGCCGCTGGGGCCCCTCTAGGAGCAGTCTTGGGACTCAGTTGGGGCGATTCGGGAGCCTCTGGGGCCGTCTCTGCGCCGTTTTGGGCCGTCTTGGGCGCCTTTTTGGGACCCTTTTGGGACGTCATGGGGTGGCTTTGGGGGCCTCTTAGACTGGCTGGAACTCCGTGCAGGCTGAATTGTCGTCGATGCTAAAAATGTAGGTTTCCCCATGGAAAATCAATGATTTTCGCTGCTTTGGACCTTCTTGGAGCGCCCCTTCGGGGCCTCTTGGAGCGTCTTGGAGGCATCGTGGGCTGTCTTGAGCCCATATTGGGGAATTTTGGAGCCACCGAAGGCCACGTGGAAGTCCTCTTGAGCCGTCGTGGTGCGTCCCGAGGCCATTTCGAGGCCACCGGAGGAGTCCCTGCAGGATTTTCGGGAGCGGATGACCCCCCCAGGGGAACCAGGGAGTTTGAACAGACCCCCCCCCCTTCCAAATCGACCGGACCGGGCTCCCGGGGGAGGGGTTTGGGGAGGGGGAGGATCTCACGCGCCGATGAGCCCCAAGGGGTCGGCGGATTCGTGTGTATTTATCTGTGTGTCCCGGGGCCCCGTCATATCAGTCTCTCGATGTCACGATCGGCCTCACGATCGCGACCGCTCACGCGATCGAACTCGCAGCTGATCTCACGAGCTGCCATCGACACACCACGGCGGGACATCCCGAGCCACCGTCGGGAGACCCCGCCGCCACCGACGGGGCACCCCGCGCCGCCGACGGGGCACCCCCGCGCCACCGACGGGGCACCCCGCGGGGCACCCGCTCGCCTGTACCGGGGGTGGGGCGGTCGAGCGGCTCCGCGGCCCGCGGCCACGGCGGCATCCTTCCCGTCGCGCGCCCACGCGGCGTCGCCTCGCCCGCACGCGCAGCACGAGCACGAAGCCGGCACCGATCTCCCGGTGTGGGGCTCGCCGTTCCACTGCAATCTCGCCCCGCAGCCTCCGATCTGCTCCGTGGCGGGCGCTGTCTGGCCGTGCCGCTCGGGAAACGAGGAGCGCACGGCAATGTGGATGCATTGCACGTTCATGCGGACGCACGCCTCCGAGGAGGCCACGCTGGTACAAGAATAAGAAGAATGCTAATAATGAGAAGAATAAAACAACAACAAATATCACCGAGGATAATAATAACAATAATAATAATAATACCAATAATACCAACAATAATAATAATAATAATAATAGTATCAATAATAATAATACTAATAATAATAATACTAATAATAATAACAACAATAGTAACAATACTAATACTAATGATACTACTAATAATAATAATAATAATAATGATAATCAGAATGATACGAATAATCAGAAGAATAATCATGATAATAAGAAGAATAATAAGAAGATGCATAAGATACATAATAACAGCAAAAAACGCCAAAAACATAAACTTGTGGTGCTCCGCGCGGATTTTGTTGTATCTGCGCTGGACCCCCCACCCCTGGCGCGCGGAGGCCGCCAGGGGCGGCGCTTGAGGCGCCGCCAGGGGGGGCCCAGCCGGCGCCGCTCGCGCCGATGCGAGAAATCTGGCCAGGTGGCCTCCCCGGTCGCGCTCCGCGCGCCGCGGACGGGGGTCCAGCGCAGATCCAGGAACTCCGAGCGGAGCGCCACAAGTTTATGTTTACGGTTTTTTTGTTTCTTTTCTTCTACGCTTGTCCCTCTGTGTCCCAGTCGTGGCCGCCGACTCCTCGAGGTGGCAGGCGCTGCGACCGCGCAGCCGCGGGCCCCCGCGCGCTGCAGGAGATCGCCCCCGCCCTCCGCCGCGCGCGGCGCCCGCGCGTGCTTCCGGGCCTCCCAAGAGACGGGGGTCAGTGCAAGCGGGGGTCAGTCGGAGCGCCGGGACCACCACCACCACCACCACCACCACCACCACCACCACCACAAGTTGGAGCGGGGAAGGAGGTGGAGGACGAGGAGGAGGAGGACGAGGAGGAGGAGGAGGACGAGGAGGAGGAGGACGAGGAGGAGGTGGAGGAGGAGGAGGACCCCCTCCACCTCCAACTTATGGTGTTGGTGGTTGTGGTGGAAAACAGGCCCATCAGATCTTGCAGGATCCTGCAGGCCCAGGGGCGCTCTGACCTGGGCCTGGGCGCAGGATCTTGCAGGATCTTGCAGGATCTTGCAGGATCCTGCAAAGCCTGATTGATCCGGTCTAGATTGACCTGGGTCAGTAGATCCCCGAGCGGGAGGACTGCGCCGCATTGCCGATGCGGAGCCGGACAGGCGCAGGTGCAAGGAGCAAGGACAAGGACAGGGCGCGACAGCGCAGGGCAAGGACAAGGACAGGAGCAAGGAGCCGGGGTGCGACAGGCGCAGGTGCAAGGACAAAGGCGAGCATGCGGGCAATGGAGACGCACCCGAACGTCACGCACGCCTGCTATGGAGGGTTGTCCAGGTCGGACGCGGCCTGGCATGCGACAACAAGGTGTCAGCCTTTTCCTCGCCCTCCATCCCTCCCTCCCTCATCATCATCAGCATCGGCATCATCATCATGATCAGCATCATCTCCATCTTCATCTTCATCATCATCATCATCACTATCATGATCATCATCATCATCAACATCATCATCAGCATCATCATAAGCATCATCACCATAATCACCATCATCATCATCATCATCATGATCATCAACACCATCATCATCATCATCATCACCACCACCACCACCATCATCATCATCATCATCATCAGCATCATCATTATCATCAGCATCAGCATCAGCATCAGCATCAGCATCAGCATCGACATCAGCATACTCATCAGTATCAGCATCAGCATCAGCATCAGCATCATCAGCATCCTCATCCTCATCATCCCCCATCGTCCCTCACCTGTCCGCCCATCCTCCTCGCCCATCTACCTCCGCCCCATCTCCCAACCTCCTTCCTCCTCCTCCGCCCCTCCTACCCTCTTCCTTATCACACGTTTTTTCACCAGTGGATTCCAGCGACATCCTCCCCCTCTTCTCTTCCTCGTTCCCCCCCCTCCCCCTGCGGCTCGAGGGTGCGACCGCGCACCAGGGACGGCGCGAGGGACCCCCCGTCGCGACCGCCGTCCTTCCCCCACCGCGCGCGCGCTGTGCCTCCGACGCCGTCCCACCAGCTGGTCGGTCGGGCACAGGCCGCGCTCCTCCCTGAGCTTCCCGCTCGCCGCGGCCACCCGCTGCCCTCAGTCGAAGACGAGAGATCGGCACGAACGTAAACTTTCGGAGGCACGTGCGGATTCTTCCGATCGGCGCTGGACTCCCTGGCAGCGCCTCCAGCGCCGCCGCTGGCACGCTCCGCGCGCCAGGGAGGGGGGGGGGGGCCAGCGCCAGTCCGAGAAATCCGTGTGGACCTCCGGAAGTGTATGCTTGGTCAGCTTGCTGTTATCGCCGCAGCCACGCCTCTGCTCTCAGGGCTGCTCGACCTCATCGCCCGAGCAGGCTGAGGCACTGCGGATGGCAGGCTGCATGCCCGACGCGGGCTCGGTGCGCGCCCGCCATCAGCCGGTGTCTTCTCTCGTGCCCGACGCGGGCTTGGTGCGGGCTCGACGCGGATGTGACGCGGACTCCACGCGGATTCGACACGGGTTCGACACGGATTCCGCCGTGTTCGACACAGATTCGACACGGATTCGAGGCGGATCGCGGCGCGACGGGACAGAGAACGTCAGCGGGAGATGCAAAGCAATAACGTAGATTGGGTGTGTGGGGTCTACTCGGACGTGTCTTAGGGTTTGGGGAGCCTGCTGTGGGCCTCTTTGGAGCCTCTCGCGGGCCTTTGGGTCGTGCTGGAAGGCTTGGCCTCCAGCTGTGCGGCGTTGGCGCGCTTGTAGAGCTCCTCTCAGGGGCGTCCTGGGGGTTTCTTGAGCCCCTCTTGCAGGCCTAGGGCCTGGCGGCAACCGAGGTGGCCTGCTCCCGGGGTCCTTCGTGGAGTGGGCCTGCGAGGAATTCCACATCGGTTTCGTGACAGACTCCGCGTTTGCTGTTTGAACAGCTTCTCGCGTTGAATGCCAAAATCGGGTCATGAGAGATCCTGTTTGCCAGGGAACGCCTTTCTTGTGCGTGCACCTGTTGAACACCAACTTAGTGTGGACGCGCACCCATCGATGAGCTGCTTAGCTCATGAGGGCAGTGGGGATGATTCGCGTGCACTCGCTCTGGATTTGACCATCTGTGATCCCCACGTTTGATCCCTCTGTTTGCCGCAAAGGCCCTGGGCCGGTGCTGCCGACCCCGAAGGGGGACGACGGCGACGACGCTCGCGAGGCCTCGTGGGGGCTCTCGTGGGCCCTGTTGGCCTCTCTTGGGGGGCCTTTCAGAGGTCGTCTAGGGGCATTCTTGGGCCGTCTTGGGGCCCTCGTGGACCGTCTTGTGCTCCGCCTGGAGCGCTTCTTCAAGGGTGGAAACACCACCCCGACCCCGACAATTCGCGTTTACTGAACGGCCCCGGGCGTACTAGCCAGCCCGGCCCCGTTCGATTCCTTCCATGGGCACGCTTACCAAACGGCTTCGCTCGTCGGGGTGCTTCTTGTGGGGGTGGATCTCCTGCTCTCTGTATCCTGTGGCGATCTACGTGGGGCCCTCCTTGGGACGTCCTGGATCGTGCGAGGCCTCGTACGGGGCCGTCCTGGGCTCCTTTGTTTGGGGGCTCCGGGGGTGCCTCGTTGGGGCCGTCCTGCGGCGGCCTTGGGCCACCGCGGGGCCTTCGTGGGCCGTCGTAGGGGCCGCCTCGGGGAGGACTTCTCATGGGGGTGCTTGTTCTGGTGCTTCTTGTGGTGCTTCTTATGAGGACTCGTTATGGGGTGCTCTTTGGGGGGCTCGTGGGGTGCCTCTTTGGGGCTGTCCTTGCGGCGGCCTTGGGCCCTCGTGGGGCCTTCGTGGGCCGTCGTGGGGGCCGTCTCGGGGAGGGCCGGGGTCGTCTGGGGGGCGATCCCGAGGGGCCTTCGCGGGCCCTTGCTGAGCGTGAGAGGTTCGAGGGGTGAGAGCTCGAGAGCAGCTGGAGCGGAGTATGCGAAGGAGGAGGAGGAGGAGGAGGAGGAGGAGGAGGAGGAGGAGGAGGAGGAGGAGGAGGAGGAGGAGGAGAGGAGGAGGAGGAGGAGGAGAGGAGGAGGAGGAGGAGGAGGAGGAGGAGGAGGGGAGGAGGAGGAGGAGGAGGAGGAAGAGAGGAAGAGAGGAGGGGAGAGGAGAGGAGGAGGAGGGGAGGAGGAGGAGGGAGGAGGAGGAGGAGGAAGAGGAGGAGGAGGAGGAGGAGGGAGGAGGAGGAGGAGGAGGAGGAGGGAGGAGGAGGAGGAGGAGGAGGAGGAGGAGGAGGAGGAGGAGGAGGAGGAGGAGGAGGAGGAGGAGGAGAGGAGGAGGAGGAGGGGGAGGAGAGGAGGAGGAGGAGGAGGAGGAGGAGGAGGAGGAGGAGGAGGAGGAGGAGGAGGAGGAGGAGGAAGCCTTCAGGACATCGGTGGGTTTCGCCCCTCTGCCCCTGGGCCTCTGTGGGGGTGGCTGGGTGCTCTTGGTGCTGCTGTGTGGCGTCTTGAGAGTAGCTCTGTGGCCTGCTTCGGGGATCTGGGGCGCCTCTTAGGGCTTTCTCGGTAGCAGATCATGGGAGCCTGGTATACCCTCTTGACTCCGTCGTTAGCGTCGATTGGCGTCCGGGAGTCGACGAGGTAGCGCCGACTCAACGTCGGCCAGCGTCGATTAGCCTCGATTTAGCGTCGATCAGCGTCGATTTTGCGTCGAGTAGCGTCGCTTCGCAAGAGCCGACAAGGTGGTATGGGAGGCTCCCACGAGTTGCCACTGAAGTATTTCCCTTTTTGCGGCTCTCTGGGACTCTTTTGGGCCCTCCCGGTCGGCATGGGGGGGCGGGTCACGATCCGCCCGCCCCCCCCCCCGGACCGGAACCCTTCCCGGGACCCCGTCCAAGCGACCCCTTCCCGGGAACCCCCACATCCCCCCCCCCTCAAGGCGAAGAAGGAATCAAAGGAAATGGGGCCAATGGGGTCGGAGCAGACGGGGTCGGAGGATCGTGCCGCATCGCCGATGCATCGGCGATGCGGCTCGATGTGGAGCCCGCTTTGCTTCAGCATCATCGCCGACGTCGACGATAAATCGCAGATGCATCGCCGATACATCGCCGATTCATCGGCCATGCTGCGTAATTCCCCGACCCTATCTACTCCGACCCCATCTAGGAGGCCTCTACAAGCGACCCCTTCTCGGGATCCCCCACATCCCGCACTGGCGAAGAAGGAATCAAAGGAAATGGGGTCCCTTCGACTCGATTACGACGTTGTTCGACTTCTGTCGGAGCGGGAGGGGCTCACGACTCACAAGGCCTGTGGATGTTTAGTCCGATTTCTATTCAGGGCACTGGATGTTTCTACGCTGGAGTAGTGGGGGCAGCACAGATGAGGGTGCCAGAGTAGGTGCAACAGTAGTTGCAGGTTAATCCTTGCAGGAGTGCAATCGTTAGCGATCTGGACGCAATCCAGCGAACTATGGCGCCTCCCACCGCCCTCCCATGGGCGTTGCCCCCATCGCTCCCGTCTAAGAGGCTTGGGTCTCTCGTGTCTGTCGGGCAGCTCACGATGGAGGTCCCGTGGGTGAGCAGGCGCCCCCCCAAACCCCCAGGCTGGGGACACCTCAGTCCTTGGACTGGACACTTCGATCGGCACTTAGTGGTGGATAATTACGGAGGAGTATGCAGAAGAGGGAGGATGATTCATGATGATGTTGCCGCCGCCGCCGACGACGACAAGGAGGATGAGGAGGAGGAAATGCTAATGATGATGCTGATGATGATGGTGATGATGATGCTGATGATGATGATGATGATGATGATGATGATCATCATGTTGATGATTATGATGAGGATGCTGATGATGATGACGATGATGTTGATGATGCTGATGATGCTGATGATGATGATGACGATGATGATGATGATGATGATGATGATGATGATGATGATGATGATGATGATGATGATGATGTTGATGATCATGATAGTGGTGATATCTACTGTCTGCCCTCTACTTTGCCCGTGCTCGCGAGGATTCGGGCACGTGGCCGCAGCCAAGAACGTGAAGACCCGTGAACTTGGAACCAGGGAGTCCAGAACCCGTGAGCCCGCCCGCCCACCCAATCTGCCTTGGCGTGACCGCCATGACTTTACAGACACAGGAGCGTGGGAACACGGGAACCTGACCGCCTACCGACATCTCAGGGATTCCCGAACCCGTCCGCCTACCGAAGCCAAGCCGGCAGGACTCTTCCACCTCTGTTTCAGCTTCCTTTAGGATCCATCCAGTGCAAGCGCTAATTGGGGACCTGGCTTCGAAAAGCCGGTGACCAGAACGGGGAGGCACACACATGTTGCAAGTTGACGCCAGTTTACACTGGGCATGGAGCGCGACGCGACAGTATTGGGGGTGCGTAGGTTTTGTACAGGTGCAAGACGGATATCACTTGGCATACAAGTCTCAAAATGCACGGTGTTCGGAGCGGGCAAGAAGGCAAGAACGCACATTCTCGAGCGAACGCTAAACCCGCGTACACGGTACATGTTGCAATTTGTGGAGCACGGTCGCACAGTCGGGGCAAGTTCGCAGATTGATACCCGACCGCGGTGTCAATTTGCGAACGTGCCATTGTGTGTGCCTTATCGGACTCGTGCCGCATCGCAGCAAATTTGATATCATGCAGTACGCTTTTTCCAGCCAGGCAATGCGAGACCACAACTGATCATCGCAGACCATACCATTCACCAACAGACCTATCGAAACCGTGGCCTGGCCACACCCGACCGGGTGAAAGTATGGCATGAATTTGTGTGTCCTTCCCCCACCCTTTCCTCTCTCTCTCTTCTTGTTTTTTTTTTTCTCTCTCTCTCTCTCTCTCCCTCTGTTTCTGTCTGTCTGCCTGCCTGCCTGCCTGCCTGTCTGTCTGTCTGTCTGTCTGTCTGTCTGTCTGTCTGTCTGTCTGTCTGTCTGTCTGTCTCTCTCTGTCTGTCTGCTTGTCTGTCTCTCTCTCTCTCTCTCTCTTTCTCTCTCTCTCTCTCTCTCTCTCTCTTTCGGGTCGCAACAACGAAATGTCATAAATTTTCGAAGCTCCGCGCGGATTTCTTGGATCATCGCTGGACCCCCCTCACTGGAGCGCGGAGCACGCCAGGGGCTTCGCCGGAGGCCCCACCAGGGGGCTCCAGCGCCGATCCAAGAAATCCGCGCGGACCTCCGCGCGTGTATGCTTTTACCGTTTTTGTTCCTGGAGGGAGAGGAAGAGAGAAAGAGAGAGAGGGAGGAGTGGAGGGGAGGAACAACTTCATGCGCGGGGTGTACTCTCCTCTAGTCTGTTCTGGCCTGGTCATCAGGGTTTGGATAGGTCTGCTGGTGAGTGGTATTGTATGTGATGATCTATTATGGTGGTTTCCCAGGCCCCCGACGTCATTGGGTTCCTACTGCCGACCCCCAGAGGTCTTGACCCATTCCCCAGGACCAGTTTTTCATCCCGAGTCGTCTTTTGACGGCCCCGAGGCCCGGCAGGGCCCACAGAGGCCGAAAATACTGAAACGCCTTCTGTCGTGATTTTTTCATGACTCGGAGGACTCGAGGGGGTCTGTCGGACGGCGATGATGAATCCGTTCCAGAGCGTTCTGGAACGCTCACAGAGCATCCGGGCACGCTCCGAGAAGGCCGCGGCGCCCGAGACGTCCTCCAGAGCCGCTGGCTCTCGGAGATTCTCGATCCATCCTCACCCGATTCTATCCTCGTCCTGGTTTCGTCTCAGCCTGGCTCTCTCTCTCTCTCTCTCTCTCTCCTCCGCGGCGTGGGCGCTCCTGCTGCCGATCTCCCCCGTCGTGCCTCTGTGCTCCCTCGCCCTGCCTCTCGGAACTCCCGCCTCCTGCCCCCGATGCTCCTCGCGGCCCGGTTTCCTCCTCGAGCACGCGCCCGCGCGCGTGATAGAACACCGACTCGTTGCGCGGGGTACGCTCGGCCGCTCTCCTCCGCGGCAGGCGGCGTGGCGGGCCGCCCCATCCGCGCCCGGTCGCCGCCGAGCTCCTCCCGCGGAGGCGCCGCGCCGAGGTGCGGCGCGAGCGACGCGGCCCCGCCGTCCGCGCAGGGTCGGGGCTGCGGAGAGGGGGCGGGAGGTCCTCCTCCAGAGGAGGGAGGGGGGAGGAGGAGGGAGGGGGAGGAGGAGGAGGAGGGAGGAGGGAGGAGGGAGGAGGGAGGAGGGAGGAGGGAGGAGGGGGAGGGAGGAGGGGTGCGTGGGTGGAAGGATCAGATTCAGATCCAGAGGACCGTGGAGACCACGGCAGGCCTGGGCACGGAACGGTGCAATCACATCTGTGGGAAATTACCTCCGCTCGGGGGGGGAGGGAGGCCCGCGGACAGACGGGACAAGCATTCCTTCCAGCTGTGGTGGGAGGCCGACCAGGGGCCCTGCACGGCTGGCCAAGACTCGATGCATGAATTGTGGCGTGCGAGCCACACCCGTCACAGTAAAGGACCTCACCGAAGCACCTGGAGCCTGCTGGTGGAGGCACACCTGGGGTACAGAGGGTGCCAGAGCGGATCGGACGCGAGAAGCCCAGACCCGAGACGGTCTTTCGGTAGCAAAGCATGGGAGCCATTTGTACCCTCTTAATTCTGTCTTTAGCGTCGGCTAGCGTCTGGGAGTCGGTGGGATGCGCCGATTTAGCGTCGGTTAGCGTCGACTAGCGTCCGTTTTGCGTCGATTCGCGTCGATTTAGCGTCGATTAGCGTCGTACCGCAAGATCCGACAAGATGGTATGGGAGGCGTCTCACGAGTTGCCACCGCAGAATGCGCGAACTTGGCCTCGCAACGGAAACGTAGAAGGGCACCTGAGGTTTCAACCAAGGCTTTAGAAGCCCTCACAACAGCATGACAGAGCAATCGAAGGCAACATACATGTACAAACCTGCGCAACACATGGGCTGCCGATCCCGCCGCCGCGCTGAGGCAGCTGCCTTGGCTTTGCGTTGGAGCCTGCTTTGGAACACTTGCACTCTGCGACAACCAACCAGACAGTCATGCTGAAAATCGACCGTCTCAATATTGCAGTGTGGACCTGCTCGGCCAGGTCGAACAGAGCTTTGCTGTGAAACCGGCGAGTCGCATTGACACCAAACGTTTCTGGGCCCCCAGAGGCTGGCCGGAACAGGGTCGACAGGGCGGGAGGAGCCATACCGGAAGCGATCGTATATGAGAGGCCTAAAACCGCAATGTCACGGCTCATGTTTACAGGAGCTCAGCTGTGCACACACAGCGCAGCCTCCTGAGAAATATTTGTGTCGTTCAAGATTTCGTCTTGCAAGGTGCCCAGCTGATGCAGAATGCCCTGCTCAGCGTAGTAGATCGCCAGCGTGGCCCCCTCGACGCATGAGATAGCGTGGCACTTGTACAACCTCACAAGCCTGCAATCGCGGTAAAGCGTCTAGTCCGGAGAAGGGTGCAGTGCACAGGCGTCTTTTTCCCTTTGTAGCGGTGTGCTGCACAGCGAGATGCATATGCAAACAGGGATCAGATAAGACGCCCAAGATTTTGAGCGGGTCGCCGTGGGGATCCGAGTTGTCGAGGATGCGAGTGTCCTCTTCGGCTGGTTCAAAAACCACTTGGTTCGCGTCAACCCAAGCGTGAAGTGCCGTTTGACATTCGGGCGCCTTGGTGAGCAGCGTGTCGTGGCGAATTGTACCGGGGAGGCACGCCAAAAGCTCAGGCCGTCCGCGAAAACGGCATCGATGGAGTCGTGCTGCAGGATAGCCTCACAAGCATCCGCATAGTGGACGGGTCCAAATATCCAGAGCCTTGAGGTCCACTTCTCCAGAGCCGTGGACGGTCCAATGCTCCAGAGCCTTGAGCAGATGTGGGGGGCGCACAGGCACTTCAGCAGCGCCAGGAGCCTCCTGCCCAGGCACTTCGGGAGGGACACAACCAGGGCGAACGTGATCAGCAGCATCAACGTACTGGCCACCGCGCGTGCTGCACTCGCGGTGGCCAGATCGAGAGTACTCCCAGCGCTTGCGTACGATGCACACGTCGTAGGAACTGTCCTTCTTAAGACTATTCTCGGGGTCTGGCTTCCAGACCCAGCCACCACCACCGCCAGGCTGAGGAGCAGCACGAGGACCACTTCCAGCACGCCAAGGAACCTGGTCCAACGATGCCATGACCAGCGCAAACGGAGGGTGCGCAGGGAGAACAGGAGGCAAAGGAACTGCCAGGCCCTCAAAGATCATGCCTGCCCCGGATCATAGGCCTCCGCGTGCTCCACTGGAACTTGGCATCTTGAGCCAAACTGTGGCTACGGAGGAGCGTGTGGGAGGAGGAGGGGGAGGAGGAGGAGGAGGAGGAGGAGGAGGAGGAGGAGGAGGAGGAGGAGGAGGAGGAGGAGGAGGGAACGGAGGGGGACCGAGGAGGAGGGGGTGCGTTCGTCGTTGTATAGCGAGACTGCGAGGGCCAGCGGTCACCCACCAGGTCCGGCCAACTGGGCACAAGTCGGCACCCCAGGTTGCCAGTTGTGCGTTGCAAGGGTGTCGTCCCAGTGGCGCCTAGTACAGGCGTGCGGCGCACGCGGTGTCTGACAGTCTCCGCAGGAGGAGAGGGAGGGAGATGGAGGAGGACGAGATGCTGGAGGAGGGGCATGCGCAGGGCCAGGACGGGGAAGGGGTCGAGGAGGACGAGTAGGAGGCCTCCTCCTCATCTCCCTTGATCTTTTCCTGTTCAGCGACAATGATTTGGCCTCCTCATACCCTTCTTCTTCTTTTCGTCAAAACTAGTCACAACCTTGAGGGTGTCACAGAACATGGAACAAGATCTCTTCATCCCTCTTCCCGTTCTCTTCATTTTCCTCCTCCTGTTCTTCTCTGTGAACTTGTGCTTGGAGCGTCCATGTGGGCCCGACCTCTTCGTTCGGGAGCACTTCTGCTTGGCCACCCAGCGGTCGCACAGAAACGTATATGAAGGGCTGAGTGAGAAGGTGTGTTGGCAGTGGGAAATGGAGTGGGATAGTTCGCAAGGAGAGACATGCGACGTTATCGATGCATGTGTGATTCGTCTTGCCTCGTGTGCGTATTGGAGTTCTTGCCCGATGGAGTCGGACTGGCAATCGGAGGTGGCAGCCATGCAGCGGTCTATGGCCTGGAATGAGCAGCGCCAGAAGGGCATGTGGTTCGTGCTCTTCGTAGTTGGGAGCCCTGTTGCTACGCTTGTATGTGCTCCCCATCTAACTATTCATCGCGCGCCATGCTTTAGAGAAGCGACAGTGTTCCACCAGCACTCCGGCTTGCCACATGACAATCGATGTGCATCGAAATATTGCCGGGATTCGGTTTGCTTAAGTTGGTCTCAGCTATCTCCTCATCGATTCGGGGCACCTGTTTTTTCCCAACCATCCTATGGTGTTGGGTCCTCGTTTTGAAGAGACGGTGCCCCGCGTTCCCTCCTTCCTCCTCTCCTCCTCCCCCTCCTCCCTTCTCCCTCCTGTAGCGGTCTGATAGCGTCTGCCGCTCCTCCGGCCCTACCTTGTCGTTCGTTCGTTCGCAGGCGCCCGCCGCACCCATTTCGGCACACCCGTCACGCGTTTCGTGGCCCCATAGGGAGCTCCACCGAAGGCCCCAGCGACTGCGTTCGCATGCGCCCGCCGCACCCATTTCGGCACACCCGTCGCACGTTTTGTGGTTCCAGGAGGTGCAAGAGCAAGAACAGGTCGCCGCACTCCCGGCGTGCGTCGCACGCCGCCTGCAAGCTCTTCGCCTCCCTGCTGCTGCGGAGGACCGGGTCGGCGGCGTTGTTCTGGGCGTCCTGCCTGGACCCGTCGGCGTTGTCTCCCTTGCTCTTCCGCTTCCGCCCCTGCCGGAGCACCTCCTCCGGCTTGCAACCGCGCTGCTTGTCTTCCTGCTGTCTCCCAGCGCGGCTCCGGCTCTGCTGCCTCCCAGCGCGGCTCCGGCTCTGCTGCCCTCCCAGCGCGGCTCTGGCTCTGGCGCATGCGAACGCAGGGTTTCAGCATCGTTCATGCTCAGACCTATCGTTTTCGTTCGTGTTGTGTACTCCGCCACACATGTCGGCACCCCCCATCACGCGGTTCGTGGCCCCAGAGGGATCGCCACCGAAGAAGATATGCACATTTGCGGTACTCGCAATTGCATATGGTTGGGTCCATCGCCAGGCTAATTATTGGTCGTTCTTTCGGTCACCTACATTCTGCGTTGTAGGTTTTGACTGTGCTGCCGCTGCTCCAGCTCCGTGCCCTTGTCCTCCTATCGACTCAGCGCGCCTCGGCGCTCACCGGGCCTCGAGGAGGAGCCCCGCTCCCCCGCTCCACCTGCGGCTCTGCTCTCCGCCCCCATCGCCCCCAGCTCATGTTTCACCTGCCCCACCGTGACCGGGCCCCATCGGGTCACCCGGGCGAGAGGGAGGAGGAGGCAGAAGCGGAGCAGGGACAGACCGATGTATCGCAGCGGCAAGCCTGGCTTCGGGCTTGACCACGCGCGCCTGGCACCAGAGGGGAGTTCGCTCGGGCGGTAGCCTGTCACCTCGACAGGCGAGCGTCGCCATGCATGAACGGTGCGTGTGGGACGTGAGGGCGCTGGATCTGAGAATGCGGGCGCACATCTTGCCACGTCTCTTCAAGGAAGTCCTTTCCGTGAAGTCGCCCATGTTGGTTCGAGTGGGGGTCTTCATTTACTTGGCCGTCTCAGACACTAGATTATGTTGCTATCCGTGCTGTGGTGATGTCGTTTGGGGGTATCATCTCTCTAAGCCACACGACTAGTTAACCAAGTCTGTTTAGCCGCGGGCCTCTTACATCTAGCGTAGCTTTGATAGAAGAACGGGGGAACGGGCATCGACTGGTTAGATTCGGTGGAATCCCAATGCGATCGCGGCGGCTTCGATGTACGAGCAAGGTTTGCCGACTTGTGTCGTCACAGGTTTGGTGCGCCCTCACCTGGTTTTGTGGCGCTGCAGTCTTGCTTTTGGCACGGCGATGTCATCGCAGCGAGTGGGCATCAGGCGGGAAGGCAGAATAGATTGAGGGTGTCGCTTGAGCATCGTTGTTGACGTTGAGGAGGATGCGCCTGAGGAAGGCGAGCGGGCTAGGGGTCAGGATAATTTTCTTTATCCACGGCGTCTTCATCTGGGTATGGTGGCCCAAGCTGCAGAGCCTCGGCTCTTTCATGCTGCTCCTGATCTACCACTTCTTCTTCATGACCTGGGGGGGGAGGGGCGCTCTCCGCTGTCGATCTGCATGTGTCGTCCTCCCCCTTCCCCCGTCTTAGGGGAACAACAAGTGACATACACATAGAAACTCGGAGGTCCGCGCGAATTTCTCGGATCGGCGCTGGGGCCCCCCGGCGGCGCCTCCGGCGCCGCCCCCTGCGCGCTCCGCGCGCCAGGGAGGGGGGTCCAGCGCCGATCCGAGAAATCCGCGCGGACTTCCGAGTTCTTATGTTATGTTCATGTCACTTGTTGTTCTCCTACGTCTCCCCGCTTGCTCCTCGCCTCCTCGTCTCCCCTCGCGTCGCTTCCCCTCCCGCAACCTGCCGTCCCTGCGAAGACGTGGTGCGTGCCCTGCCCTGCCGCGCCGTGCCCCCCGCGCCCTCGGGAACGCCCCCTTCACGTGCCATGCCCCCCACACTATCGTGCCCTCGCTCCCGACCTCACCATCATCCCCCCCCCCACACCCTCCCTCCCATTCCCCCCCTTGCCTCCCCTCGTCCCTCCCCTCCTCCTCCTTTCCCTCGTTCCTCCCCCCACACACTCTCGCTGCCTCCCCTTCCTCCTCGTCCCCTTGCCTCCCCTCGCCCCTCCTCCTCCTCCTCCTCCTCCTCCTCCCCTCCCTCGTTCCTCCCCCGTGAGCCCCCGCGATGCCCGTGGAGGGGCAGCGGCGTGGCGGCTGGCGGACGCTGGCCACGGCGAATTTTCGAGAGGTGCCGCGTGCGGGTGCGAGCTGCCAGTGGAGCGCTTGCGGTGAAAAGGAACGGTTTTTCCTCCACTCGGGTATGGCCAGGACCCCAGGCAAGGGGACCCGGTCAGTGCTAGGGCTCCGGAGCCTTTGAATTGGCCAGGATCACTAAACCAGGTTTGCCATATCTGGTGCTTTTTCGGGTGACGGCAGTTCTGGTCAGTGGAACTGGGACGGGGGGCGCCCCCAGTACACATCACTGAGCCAGGTTCCACGAAGCCCAGTTCTGCCAACGCTCGATCCACCGGCCGCGTGGGCGCAGGCTTCTGGAGTGCACCTCCGCGCCTTTCTCGGCGGGGTGCGCTCCAGCATGCGCGATCTGCTTCTGGTGGAGCGCCTGCGCTCACCCGCCGCACCACCCCAAGCCAACCCGAAGGCCTCCATTTGCCCTCCAGGGGGCGGGGTCGGGGACCATGAGAAAACCATACACGGGACCCGTGCCCCCCCCCCTCCCAACCCGAAATTCGGGTCAAATTCGGGGGGTCTTCGGTTGGGTTGGGGTGGCCTGATTGGTAAGTCATCCACCGCCGTGTGGGCACAGGCTTCTGAAGTACACCTCCGTGCTTTTCTCGGCGGGGTGCGTTCCAGCATGCACGATCAGCTTCCTAGTCGCAGAGTGCACCCCCATGCTTGGGCTCCGGCACTGCACCAAGAAGAGGTGTGCGGTACGCTGTCAATCGGCCGTCCGCGTCCCCCTCCCTGAGGAGGGAGGGATGAGGTAGGGAGGCTCGGGGGTGGTCGGAAGATTGGGAGGGGGGATTATCCGCGGAGGGGGGGGAGTTGAGGAAGCAGTGGGGCACGGGGCCACTTGTGGGAGGCAACGAGGGGGCGCTGAACGGGAGGGAAGTGGGGGGGAGCTTTGGTTCCGAGTCGAGATAAGAGTGGAGTTACTTGCGCTGAAGCCGGCTTCCTGGCGCACCATGCAGGACGTTCGGTCGTTCTTGTTTTCACGTGAGCGGCGTTCGACAACATGTTTTCAATCCACCGGGTTTCGCTTGTGTGCGTCACTTCTCGGGCACATCGCTAGAATGTTTTCCGTCCAAGGGGCGCCCGTAATAAGCTCACGGGACATTGTTGAGCCATATTGAAGCCTCCGAGTGGTGGGCCACACTGCGCTTTGCAGACTGTGTTTTGGCTTCACGTGCTCGGGAGGGCACATGGGCGCTGCCTCGGTGCCTCGATGAGCCGTTCTGGGCGTTTCTGGCAGCACATAGTCAGGCCCGTCGGGCTATTGCGCAAACGAACGGGCCTTTTTGTTTTCATGCCAGCGTTAAGTCGGGTCTGTCCCTCTACAGGAGGAATATTCAAAAATAGTAATAATAGGCAGGGGACGATTTGTTGTTTTAGTTTTTTTTGTATGTTTGAATATGTTTGGGCATATTCGTTTTTTTTTTATCAATTGTCGCGCAAAATCCGCCTGTAGAGGGACATGCCCGACCTAATGCCAGCGTCAGGCTGCCGAAGTCGGCGCGGGCACATACCCGGCAGAGTTCATGCGCACGTGCCGGGGCACGTCAAGCTACGGCAGAAACTTGCCGAGTGCACATACCCCCTACCATCGCTGCTTGTTCTCGGGGTGCCTTGCCTTTGGTATAGGGAACTGGGCATCCAATGGCGCAGCTTTGTCCCAGCCATGGGATCCCGCCGAGGGGTCCCGCAGACGGGTGGCGCACATGCGTCGTATTCTCGTGGTCCCGCCGATGGTTTGCGCCATGGAGGGCGCTGGGCTTAAATGGAAGTATGTTCTGCCCATGAGGCCGTGTCCACGGGTTGTGCCACAGGACCCCGCCCATGCGGCTCACGTGTTTGCGTATTTCACGGGGGTATTATTTGTAACAAAATGACCGTGCACATCGTACTGGATTGGTGTGACATCTTCCTGCAAGCTTATTGCCTGTACATCCCACTCGTATTGCATCGGTGCCTCATTCGAAGTGCGCTTGGATGCTCGCTGTGTTGCTGTGTGCCGCCTGTGCTGTTGCAGCACATGTGTTTGAAAGGTATGTTGCAAGTGTATTTGTTCAGGCTACGTCACGTTGCGCGATGTTGCGTTCCTAATGCGTACCCATTGCATACGTGATGAGTTTGTGGTGTTCACAGTCCTGCTGACTTCAAGTTGCGTTTGTATCGCGCGTGTGTTGGGGGTGTGTTGCGCACGGCTTGCATCATGTTGCGCAACATAGGTTGCACCCACGGTTTTCATAGAGTTGGTGTTCGGGGCCCACGCTGGAACATCCGTGTGCAGATGCCGTGCACATGGCTTGCTACAACGTCTCATCCTGCCTAGGTTTACCGAGGGCTTGCGCACAAGCTGACCCTATTGCACCAGTCAGAGGGAGGCTAGGATGCATGCCGCTGCGCATAGCAGCTGACCTGTGGTTTGGCAGGAACCTGCTCCTGTCATTCTACCAGTGCGTCAACACCGACCCAGGAGTTGTGCCTCCGAACTGGGGCTTCTACATGGGGGACGAAACGAAGCGCAGAAGATATTGCAAGGCCTGCTCTACTTCCTGGTTTCTTTTTGGATGCGTATGTTTCTCAGGCTACCTGACGCGCGCCTTGACGAAATGCAGGGTTGGGTCTAGTTTGAATCGTACATCGAGTCGTCTGTATACTATTCGTCGCTTCTCTCTTGCAAGGTTTCTCTGCAGTTCTCCTCCGGGGAGTGTCCAGGTTTTCGCTTACGTGCCTCTGATGCCTCATGTGTGTCGCGAGTTTGTTTTTCCTAACAATCCTTGGTTGGGTATTCGTTTTGAGTAGAGAGTAGAGGACTGTGGTCGCGTCCTCCCGCCTCTCTCCTGCCTCCTGCCCGTCTTGCCATGGGGGGAGGCTGCGATCTGTGAAACTGTCGCCACTTCCGAGGCCTGCTGGAGGGTCCAGCATAGTGACGTCCTACGCAGACCAAATTTCGACCTCGCCATCCCTGGGGGGCTGCGATCTGTGAAACTGTCGCCACTTCCGAGCCCTGCTGGGGGGTCCAGCACAGTGACGTCCTACGCAGACCCACTTTGGACCTCGCCATCCCTGGGGGGCTGCGATCTGTGAACCTGTCGCCACTTTCGAGGCCTGCTGTGGGGTCCAGCATAGTGATGTCCTACGCAGACCCAATTTGGACCTCGCCATCCCTGAGGGGGCTGCTATATGTGAAAGTGTCGCCACTTTCGAGGCCTGCAGGGGGGTCCAGCACAGTGACGTCCCACGCAGACCCAATTTTGACCTCGCCATCCCTGGGGGGCTGCTATCTGTGAAAGTGTCGCCACTTTCGAGGCCTGCTGGGGGGTCCAGCGCCGTGACGTCCTACTCATATTGAAATGGGACCTCGCAATCCCTGGGGGGCTGCGATCTGTGAAACTGTCGCCACTTCCGAGGCCTGCTGGAGGGTTCAGCATAGTGACGTCCTACGCAGACCAAATTTGACCTTGCCATCCTTGGGGGGCTGCGATCTGTCAAACTGTCGCCATTTTGGAGGCCTGCTGGGGGTCCAGCATAGTGACGTCCTACGCAGACCCACTTTGGACCTCGCCATCCCTGGGGGGCTGCGATCTGTGAAACTGTCGCCACTTTCGAGGCCTGCTGGGGGGTCCAGCGCAGTGACGTCCTACGCAGACTCAATTTAGACCTCGCCATCCCTGGGAGGCTGCGATCTGTAAACCTGTCGCCACTTTCGAGGCCTGCTGGCGGGGGGGGCAGCACAGTGACGTCCTACGCAGATTCAGATGAGACCTCGCCATTCCTGGGGGGGCCGCGATCTGTGAAAGTGTCGCCACTTTCGAGGGCTGCCAGGGGGTCCAGAATAGTGACGTGCTACGCTGATTCAAATGGGATCTCGCCATCACTGGGGGGCTGCTATCTGTGAAAGTGTCGCCACTTTCGAGGCCTGCTAGGGGGGGCAGCATAGAGGGGCCTCGCGGCGGACTCAAATGGGACTTCCCAAATGCTGGTCGCAGAAATACATACGTCCATGTCTCGTCATCATCCCCTTATAAAGTTGCCAAGGCTACTCACGCCCCGCATTGCGCAGGGGTTGGGTACGTCGCCAGGGTAATATGTTTCTGCAATCGCCGAGGAAGCATATCATGTCTCGTCGGGGCGTCCTCATCATACATGTGATTGGCGCCTTCACATCTGAGCGGTGAGGCCGGGCACCACAGCCTTTAGAGCTCTAACAACATTTGGCACATTTTGTCTTTTCATGATTCTCCGTGGCTAGCATCCCAGGGTGATGGCGTTTGTAGCCGTTGTTCGTCGTGCTTACATCCAAGTCTGTTCGTCGCCATCCTCGGGATAAGCGTATTGCAGTATGTCGCATTGACGGCTGTTGAAATCATGCATCGTGTGCGACAGCGGATCGCAGTGGGCGTCAGGTTTTGCTCGAGGAGTTTCGATCAGAGTCCCCCCCTGAAGCAAAGCCTCATGACGTTGGATTTGCGCCCTCTCCGATCACACCCTCAACCCCCTCACATCGTTTCTTCCGGTTTTCTGGCAGAAGCGAGAATGACCCTGCGACGTACCCAACCCATCGACACCAAGGGATGATATAAGGTGGGCCGACACCAATGCGACAGCAACATTGCAAGAAACGGTGCACGGCGGATAGCTGTGTCGTACGCAGGGTGCGTGGCCGACTCGTAGAACAGAGGTACAACTGGCGAGGAGGCATTGTACTGGGAAGGAGAAGTCAAAGGAAGACTTTGGGCAGGAAGAACAATCGCCTCGGCAGAAGCCGCTAGATGATGGCGAGGTCTTTGTGGGATCTACGTGGGACCCCACTGCGCTGGCCCCCCAGCAGCCCTCGAAAGTGGGGAGACAGTTTCGCACTTCGCAGCCCCCCAGGGATGGCGAGGTTCCGTTCGGGTTTGCGTGGGGCCTGTGCTGGCCCCCCCAGCAGCCCTCGAAAGTGGCGACAGCTTCACACTTCGCAGCCCCCCAGGGATGGCGAGGTTCCGCTCGGGTCTGCGTGGGTCCCCACTGTGCTGCCCCCCCCAGCAGCCCTCGAAAGTGGCGGCAGTTTTACATTGCGCAGCCAGCCAAGCAGGGATGGTGAGGTCTCGGTTGGGTCTGCGTGGGGCCCCACTGTGCTGCCCCCCCCCCCCCCAGCAGCCCTCGAAAGTGGCGACAGTTTAGCATTTCGCAGCGTCCCACAGGGATGACCAGGTCCCGTTTGGGTCAGTGTGGGACCCCCACTGCGCTGGCCCCCGAAGCAGCCTTCGAAAGTGGCGACGGCTTAGCACTCCGCAGCCTCCCGTGGATGGCGAGGTCCTGTTTGGGTCTGCGTGGGGCCCCACTGTGCTGCCCCCCCAGCAGCCCTCGAAAGTGGCGACAGTTTAGCACCTCGCAGCCAGCCAACACATTATGGCGAGGTCCCGCCTGGTCTTCGTGGAACCCCACTCCGTTGCCCCCCCCCAGCAGCCTTCGAAAGTGGCGGCAGTCTCACACTTCGCAGCCCCCCAAGGGATGGCCACGTCCCGTTCGGATCTGTGTGGGAGCCCACTGCGCTGGCCCCCAAAGCGGCTTTCGAAAGTGGCGACAGTTTAACACACTTCGCAGCCCCCCTCGGTATGGCGAGGTCCCGGTTGGGTCAGTGTGGGACCCCACTGCGCTGGTCCCCGAAGCAGCCTTCGAAAGTGGCGACAGTTTACCAATTCGAAGCCTCCCAAGGATGGCGAGGTCCCGTTCGGGTCTGCGTGGGGCCCCACTGTGCTGGCCCACCCAGCAGCCCTCGAAAGTGGCGACAGCTTCACGCATCGCAGCCCCGCAGGGATGGCCAAGTCCTGTCTGGGTCTGCGTGGGACCGCGCTTTGTTGCCCCCCCAGCAGCCCTCGCAAGAGGCGGCAGTTCCGCGCTTCGCAGCCCCCCAGGGATGGCGAGTTCCCGTCTGGGTCTGCGTGGGGCCCCACTCTGTTGGCCCCCCCCAGCAGCCCTCGAAAGTGGCGACAGTTTGACACTTCGCAGCCCACAAGAGGGATGCGAGAGGATGGAGCCGAGAGGAGAGCGCGGGGGGGGAGGAGAAGGACACGGGAGTCGGCGACCCCACTGCTCCATCCCAAACGAGAACCAAACCGATGGAGGGTTGGGAAAAAGAGAGAGAGAGAACCGGGCACTTGGCAGCGACGTGTCCAGTCTTGTACCTACTCTTCGGGAGCCAGCTTGAATAAGTGCAGCCCCAGCGTGGGGCCCTTGGGATCATGAGCGGCACGCTGGCGCCAAATTGTCAGCAGTTGCTCGTGAGCTCTCCTCCCCGGTGCGGGCCAATACGCCCATGGTCCAGACTGTGAAGACGGGCTGCTGTTCGGTGCTTTCGAGCGGTGCCGAGGGTGCCCCCCCCCAGAGTGCTGCGTGTTCTTGCTCGTGTTTTCTTGGGCGTTGTTCCGCAGTCCTTCGCAGTGTCATCGGCGCAAGCCTTCCTCTCATAACGAAAACAAGGGTCCTGAGATGGTGATCGTTTTTTGATTCGTTGTTTTGACGATCGGCGCGGGCCCTCGCACCCCCCCCTCCCCCCCCCACGGAGTATGTGGAGCCTCAGCCAGACCCCCCCTCCCCCTCCTTCCGCCCAGTGTCGAAACGCCGAATAAAAAACGCTCACATGGGGTCCTGAGTTTTCTCGCCGTTGTCGGTTCCCTCGGCCCCTCTCGGCATCCGGGATCCTCAGCAAAACACAATTTCAGGACGACGTGTGCCAGTCCTGGGGGCAGCTTCCACGTCCAGGTACAGCCGGGGCCCTGAAGAAGGAACCCTCTTCGTTGGGGAGGGGCTCGGTGTTCCTTGATTGTTCTGCAGATTGCCTTCGGCTTTCCCGAGGTTTTCCATGGGAAGGCGATGTTCAACTTATGGGAGAAAAGGGGCCTCGTTCCTTATTTAGCCCTGGGTCAACGCAGCGCCCTGACGGTACCGTTCCCGTCAGGGCTCCTTTCCCCTCATGTCGTGCATGGTCATGGACGCCAGCCCCCCTCATTAATCGTCTAAGCTCAATCGGAAGCTGGGCGAGGGCTGGCAAATCCGTGGCTGCTAAAACGGTTCCCCCGGAAGAAAAAACAGGTCCCCGGAACGAGACTCGGCGCACTAACTATATCGCGCTTCCGGGAAGAAAGGATCCATCTCCCGGAGCTCCGTTGGAGCAGCCAGTTTGCCAGCCTTCGCCTGTTCTCCTGGCTCGAGGCATCCAGCTCGAACGCGGCAGGGTGCGATACGTCGTGAGACCAGAGCGCCGCGCGGCGACGACGGCGGGCAGCGCGGGGGCTGCCCGAGGCCCGCCGGCATATGCCGGGCGAGAGGCAGCGGCCCAAGCCGCGCGGCGGCAGGCGGGCCGACGAGGGCTGCGAGTGGCTCGAGCCCAGCCTTGGGTCGGGCACGGACCTCTGCAGGAGGAGCGTTCAGCCTGGCATCGCTTGGACGTGTGCATGTGTTCTCTGGGCGAGAACCATCGAGGACCATCCTCGACCAACGAGCAGGAACAAAAACACGCACGAGGCCGAAAAGTGCACGTGGAGTGGACGTCCGAGCGACGGCGAGTCAGACATAGTCAAGAGATAGCCCAGGGACGACCTGTCGCTCACTTTTGACCGCTTTGGGCTGTCTTTTAGGCTGCTCCTACTTTTTCGACCCAGAAATCCGCCTGCGGGGGAACACGCCCGACCCAAGACCAGCCGCATCCGCTTCGCGCACGCCCGGATCTCGCACACCTTCTCCGGCTGCGGCACGCCCGTGCGCGAGACGCTGGCGCAGATCGAGCGGGGCGAGCTGCGGGCCGACCAGCTGCCGACCATCACGGTGCTCCCGCTTGCCGGCACCGAGGGCGACCGGGCGCCCCTGTACTGCAGCTCTGGACGCCCGACATGGGTACCGAAAGAACGGGTACAATGCCCGACAGCAGTTCCTGTTCCTTCTGAACAGGACTCGCTGTCCGCGCCGCCGCGGCCTGTGCCCATTCGAGACAGAAGGCCGCCTGCCAAACAGCGGCTGCTGTTGGTTTGGGACAACATTTGTTGCTGGGCATTGTTCAGGAGGGAAAGAAACACACAGACACAATTAATCGGCGATTCCCAGAAAATATGGGAAAATATGGAAAGTGGGGGGGAAGACAGAAACACGGAAAATATGGGAAAATATGGGGGATATTTTTATTTGTGTGAATTTATTATCTTGCACAGCTGTGCTCTAGAGCTCGGACATCTTTATTTTCGTGTCGTGTCGTGTCGTGTCGTTCGTCCCCCTGCCCCCCCTCCTCCAGGCTTCCCAGGGCAGCCCCCCCCTGGGCCTCGGACACCTTTATTGTCGTGTCGTGTCGTGTCGTGTCGTTCGTCCCCCTGCCCCCCCCCTGCCCCTCGTCCCCCTGCCCCCCCTCCTCCAGGCTTCCCAGGGCAGCCCCCCCCCTGGGCCTCGGACACCTTTATTTTCGTGTCGTGTCGTGTCGTGTCGTTCGTCCCCCTGCCCCCCCCCTGCCCCTCGTCCCCCTGCCCCCCCCAGGCTTCCCAGGGCAGCCCCCCTGGGCCTCGGAACCCTTTATTTTCGTCGTTCGTCGTGTCGTTCGTCCCCTCGCCCCCCTCCCGCCCCCTCGCCCCCCCCCCTGTCCACGCTTCGTCCACGCTTCCCAGGGTAGCCCCCCTGGGCCACGGAACCCTTTATTTTCGTCGTTCGTCGTGTCGTTCGTCCCCCCCCCCCTGTCCACGCTTCCCGGGGTAGCCCCCCTGGGCCACTTTTATTTCGTGTCGTGTCGTGTCGTGTCGTTCACCCCCCTGCCCCCCCCCCTCTGCCCCTCCCCGCCCAGGCTTCCCAGGGCAGCCCCCCTGAGCCTCGGACACCTTTGTGCAAGAGCCAGGGCACGCGTGCCACTTGTTTGTGTGTCCCAGTTCCCCTTCAAATGTACCCATTCTTTCGGTACCCATCTCGGGCGTCCGAAGCAGCCTGAACAACCGCAGGCTCTGGGTCCTCAAGGCTGGTGGCGCGCACGAGGGCGTGGCGCGACGGGGGCTTGGCTTCCGCCGAGGCGGGGGGCTTCGCAGCAGGCAGGGGGGCCCTCTTTTGAGTGCAGTCGGGCATGCCCCTCTGCAGGAGGAGTGCTCAAACATAGTACAAGCAATAGTCTGGGGAGGCCCCCAGACTTTTGACTTTTCATGTTCTTCCAGAGCCCGCTCGTAATTCGGAGGGCATGCCCGACCTAGTTCTTGGGCGCCCGTCCCGGCCTCTGAGAAGCCTTCTCGGAAGCCCCCGGACCATCTCAAGAATCGGAGAAGAAAACACGGCATGTAAACATAATTTGTTGGCCCTCCGCGCGGATTTCTTGGACCCGCGCTGGGGCCCCCCTGGCGGCGCCTCCGGCGCCACCCCTGCCGCGCTCCGCGCGCCAGGGAGGGGGGCCCAGCGCAGATCCAAGAAATCCGCGCGGAGCGCCAAAAGTTTATGCTCATGCCGTTGCTTCCTCCTCTGGAGAAGTCCCCTGCTCGGGAGTTGCGTGCTGCGGGGGGCGAGGAGCGGTGGGGCGAAGGCACGCGCACCTCTCGTGCCCCAAAGGCGGCCCTGCAGGGGCCCGCAGGGGCCCTGAAGAGGGGGCCCCTGGGGCCCAAAACGGGCACGGATGTGGTAGCGCCCCGATTTCTCGCCCCCCCCTATCCAGCAACGCCTTCAGTCGGGCGTGTCCCTCTTCAGGGAATGTTCAGAAATTTATGGAACAATAGTCTGGGGACGATCTTGTCTGTTATTTATTGAGTATGCTTGTATGTTTGAGCATTGTTTGAGCATTGAGCATGGAGTATATATATATGTATATGTATTGAGCGTGCATTGAGCACTGATTGGGCATGGTTTCAATGTTTCTTGCAAGCTCCGCCCGTAAGGGGACATACCCGACCTAAAGCAGCGCCCGACCCGCCTTCTCAGCAGCCCCCCCCCCGCTTTGATCGATCTGTTCCAAGATGGTCCCAAGAATGCCTCCAAGGCCCCCTGACAAGGCCCAAATATGGCCCCAAGAGGCCACGCGAGGCCCCCAAAACGCCCCCAATGCCCCCAAGGCCCCCCTGGCCCGAGCCCCGGCCGAGGCGCAAAGCGCCGCCGCCGCCGGGGCTCGAAGGCCCCAGCAGCCCCGCTTTCTTCACGAGGCCACCCCCCCTTGGCGCGCGCCGCCACGGCAGCAGTGCGCGGAGCGCGGCCTGCTCCCCGACGCCGGAGGCGGCGCGGGCCTCGTGCGCGTCCGCATCCGCGCGCGCGCGCCCCACGAGGCGGGGCCCGCCTCGATCCGATCGATGCGATGGTCGATGTCGGCTCCTCCTCCTCCTCCTCCTCCTCCTCCTCCTCCTCCTCTTTCTCCTCCTCCTCCTCCTCCTCCTCCTCCTCCTCCTCCTCCTCCTCCTCCTCCTCCTCCTCCTCCTCCTCTCGATCGAGGCGGCCCGCGTCGATCCGATTCCGGTGTCGGGGCGGTCCGAGGCGTCCCGAGGCTCGCACGGCGCTGCTGCGCATCCTGGCGCGGCCGCTCCGCCTCGGATCCGGCCCCGCACCGCCGCGGTCCGGCTCGACGCGCCTCGCGAGCCGACCCGCTGTCCCGATGCAGTGCCGGCTCTTCCCGCGAGGACTCCCGCTACACGGCGGAGCGCTGCGCCGAGAAGGCACGCTTCGACTCGAGTCGGAGGACACAGACGCCACAGACATCTATTTTCGACACTCCGCGCAGATTTCTCGGATCTGCACGGGAAGCCCCTGGCGGCGCTTCCGGCGCCGGCCCCGGCGCGCTCCGCGCGCTCGGGAAGGGGGTCCGGCGGAGATCCACAGAAATCCGCACGGGCCGTCGACAGTTTGTGCTGATGCAGTGTTTGGTTCCTCCATCGAGCGCCTCGCGGTCCAAGCGGGCGGCCGATGCCGGCCACGGGAGAACCAAAAGGTACGGGTGCCGCTACTCCCCCAGAGCTCTCCCGGGGTGCGTTCCGACCTGAATCTTGAGGCGCTTCCAGTGGTGGCGACGAGGGCCCCCCAGGAGTCCCGAGATGGGCGAGCGGAGGTGGACAGAACCCCCACCCTGACACGTCGACTGGTGGCTTGTCCGCTCTCGGTTCTCGAGAGGGCGCCGCGGCCGCCGCTTCCTGGGCGTGCGCCCGCCCGGCTTGGGCCCGAGGTCGCTTTCACTGAACCACGTTTTGCGCAAGCGGGTTCTGTCCCTCCCCGAGGGGGACCGATGACGAACCAACAGCACACACCCATACCCATAGAGGGGTCGGAGAGGGCTATGGGTGCGTGTTGTCGGATGGGGCTCCACGCTCGAACGGGAGCGCTCCCCAGGGTCCGACAACCCGCACCCATACCCATAGCCAGTCCTCCTCCCAACGACCCCCCTATGGGTACAGTCGGGGCACTGAAGAAGGAACCCTTTTCGTTGGGGAGGGGCTCGGTGTTCCTTAATTGTTCCACGCCTTGCCCAATGTTATCCTGAAGTTTTTGGTTGCCAGTCGAAGGTTAACTTATGAGAAAAAGGGGCTTCGCTCCTTATTCAGGGTTCCTTAGGTCAACGCCCCGACTGCATGGGTGTGTGTTGCTCGTTCGTCCACCGAGGTCAGGGCAGGCGCTGTGGGCACCCTTTGCCTCCTCCGAGGCCAGGCCGGCGCCGCAGGGCTCGGCGGCCCCGGCGCGGCCCGCGGCGGGGGCGGCGGGGGCCCCGCGCCCGGGCCCGGTGCTCGCGGAGGGGCGGGGGGCGAGGCGCTCGCGGAGAGCGCGGGCGAGAGCGGCGGGGCCGGCAGGGAGGAGGACGGCGAGGCCGAGGAGTCCGAGGAGCAGCATCGTTGAACCGACCCCCCCCCCATGATGCCTCACCGAGCGCGTTCCACTACTCCCCACAGCGCCTCTCCGCAAACGTCGGAGAGGCACATGTCTGCACCGAGGTGGTGCATCGTGCATCCCCCATGGCGGCTCCAGGCCATTTGCAAGCAGTCACTTTGCGAGTAGTGGAACGCGCCCGTCTAACCCCCACTCAGCAGCCCAGTTGGGGATTTACCCCTCGAAGCCCGAAGGAAGCAGCCTATAACCCCATCCAGGGGAGGGGGGAGGACGAGGCCGAGGATTGCAGAGGATCGGGCGGGTAGTAATGGGCGGGTGACCTTGATGGGGGGCGAAGAAAAGGGCCTTATATGGAGCCCTTTAGGCCACCTTTTGGGCCCCTGCTGGCCCCCAAAAGGGGCCCGAAAGGGCCCCCTTGGGTCCTTCTTCTTCACCCCCCATGTTATAGCCTTAAGTCGGGTGTGTCTCTCTACAAGAGGAAAACTCACAAATAGTTACAAAAACAGTCTGGGCACGATCTCTTTGATTGTTTGAAATTGGTTTGGTCAATTTCTTAGTTCTCTTACAGTATCCGCCTGTAGGAGGACATGCCCGACCGAACCCCATTTACTACCACCCGCCCGAGGAGGGGAAGATGCCGTTGCCCTTCCCTGGGTTTCGTCTCTTTTGGGCCTCCAGGGAGGTCCCCGTCGCCGCCTCTGGATTCGCTTCGACTGCCCCCCCTAAACGGACCCCCCCCGAACCCTGGTCCTCGGGGCCTTCTGCACGCTCCTTGACAGGGTCACCCGGGACTTGCGGCCTTCGATCCCTCCCAACCCGTGCAAACGGCCCACCGGCGGTGCCAACGCTTTCGGACTGTCGGAGGAGCTCCCGCTGGGACACGATCCGCGTGAGGTACCCAGTCGCCCTTGGGGGGCGTGATGTTGCGCGAATCCTCCCACAGAGGGGCGCGTGCAACCGCGTCCTTCTGACACACAACAATCCGTGTGATGGGTGCGTTGAGATGGGAAGAGGGACGCCGTCGTGGCCGTGGGGCTCCTTGCTTCCCTCGGGGTTTCCCGGAGGTCTCCTCTCTGTCCTCTTCTCGTCGTCACCGTGGCAGTCGTGACAGGAGGAGGAGGAGGAGGAGGAGGAGGAGGAGGAGGAGGAGGAGAAGGAGGAGGAGGAGGACGAGGAGGAGGAGGATAATCAGGATGATTAGGATGAGCAGGAGGACGAGGAGGAGGATGATCAGGATTGTCAGAAAAGCTACCACAGGGATACCTGGATTGTGGCAGCCACGCGTTCGTAGCGACGTGGTTTTCTGATCCCTCGGTACCGGCTCCTGCCATCAGAGAGACGCAGAAGCCCCAAAGTGTGAGCTCCAAGACGGCCCAAGAGAGTCCCCAGGGGGCCCGAGGGGGCCACCGGAGGATCCTTACATGGTCGGAGAGGGCCCCAAGATGGCCCCAAGATGGGCTCAGCTCCCCATGACGGGCCAAGAGGGAACCGGGACGGCCGAAACGGGCCCGCAGACGGACCAACAAAGGCCCAAAAGGATGTCCAAAGAAGGCCCGGAGAGGTCCCAGAGACTGCCACAATGCTTCCAAAAGGCTCCCAGCACGCGCTCCAGTAGGCCCCCATGAGCGTATGGGAGTTCTCGTGTCTACGTCCTGCACGATCCATTTCAGGGCCTCCCGAGGATCCACAGAAACATGCTGCTGGGCGCCAGGAAGTAACCAAAACACCCTGGTCTCACGGTCGAGGTCAGAGGTGTACCGCCATGGGCGGAAGGGCGGCCTACGCACGTTGGCTTTCGGACTGTCGGAGGAACTTCCCTTGGGACGCGATCCGCGTGAGAAACCCAGTCGCCCTTGGGGGGCGTGATGTTGCGCGAATCCTCCCACAGAGGGGCGCGTGCAACCGCCTCCTTCTGACACACAACAATCCGTGTGATGGGTGCGTTGAGGTGGGAAGAGGGACGCCGTCGTGGCCGTGGGGCTCCTTGCTTCCCTCGGGGTTTCCCGGGGGTCTCCTCTCTGTCCTCTCCTCGTCGTCACCGGGGTAGTCGTGTCAGGAGGAGGAGGAGAAGGAGGAGGAGGAGGACGAGGAGGAGGAGGAGGAGGAAGAGGAGGAGAATGAGGAGGGGGAGGAGGAGGAGGAGGACGAGGACGAGGAGGAGGAGGAGGAGCCTGGGAGGATGCCAACATGGTCGGAGAGGGCCCTAAGAGGGCCCCCCCAAAAACGGCTTCAGCCCCCCATGACGGGCCAAGAGGAACTCAGGACGGCCGAGAAGGGCCCCCAGACGGGCAACAAAAAATACCCAAAGGACTTCCAAAGAAGGCCCGAAGAGGTCCCAGAGACTCCCACGAAGCTTCCAGCAGGCTCCCAGCAGGCGTCCGAGTAGGCCCCCTATAAGCATATGATGGGAGGTCTCGCGTCTGCGTCCTGCAAGATCCATCTCAGGGCTTTCAGAGGCCCCGCAGAAACATGCTGCGGGTCGCTGGAAAGCAACCAAGATAGATAGAGAGAGAGAGAGATAATGATACACATATACATATACATACATACATACGTACATAAACATATGTATACACACATATATATATATATGTGTGATCTGATGTATGCATACATGCATGTATATTTTTATATGTGTGATCTGATGTATGTATGTATGTATGTATGCCTGGCGGTATGAATGTATGTATGAATGTATGTATATGCGTATTCATGTAGGTATGTGTGTATGCATGTATACACGCATGCATATACGAATGTATGTTTGGCTGTTTGGTTGCCTGTTGGTTTGTATGTACGGCTGTATGTTTGTTTGCATATATGTATGTGTATGCATGTATCCATGTATGTACGTATGTATGTATGCATGCATACATTCATGTATGTATGCTTGTATGTATGTGTGTATGCATGTCTGTTCACACATATGCCTATCCAGATGTGTACGTATGCATGCATGCATGTATGCATATATATATATATATATGTATGTATGTATGTATGGATGCATGCATGCATGCATGTATGTGTGTATGTGTGTATGTGTGTATGTATGTATGTATGTACGTATGTATGCATGTACGTATGTATGTATGTATGTATGTATGTATGTATGTATGTATGTGTGTGTATGTATGTATGTATGTATGTATGTATGTATGTATGTATGTGTGTGTATGCATGTATGTGTGTGTAGGTATGTATGTAGGTATGTATGTGTGTATGTATGTATGTACGTATGTAAATATGTATGTATGTATGTATGTATGTATATACGTATGTACGTATGCAGCTATGTATGTATGTATTGATGGTTGTGTGTGTTGTATGCATGCATACATGTATGTATGGTTGTATGTATGTGTGTATGTATGTATGTGTGTATGTATGTGTGGACGCATGCATGTATCCATGTCTGCATGTGTGTATGTATGTATGCATGTGTGTATGCGTGTGCATGTATGTATTTATGTATGTATGTATGTATGTAGGTATGTATGTAGGAATGAGTATATATATGTGTATATATTTATGTATGTATGTATGTATGTATGTATGTATGTATGTATGTATGTACGTACGGTACCCCCCCCCCCCGCAGGGGTCTACCTTATTATGCCTCTTCACTGTTCGTCTCCTCCTCCTCCTCCTCCTCCTCCTCCTCCTCCCTCCTCCTCCTCCTCCTCCTCCTCCTCTTCCTCCTTCCTCCTCCTCCTCCTCCTCCTCCTCCTCCTCTTCACTGTTCGTCTCCTCGGCTCCCGCCTGAGAGGTCCCCAAAAAACGCGAAGAGGAAGAGGCTCCCGCCTGAGAGGTCCCCAAAAAACGCGAAGAGGAAGAGGCTCCCGCCTGAGAGGTCCCCAAAAAACGCGAAGAGGAAGATGCTCCCGCCTGAGAGGTCCCCAAAAAACGCGAAGAGGAAGAGGCTCCCGCCTGAGAGGTCCCAAAACAACGCGAGGAGGAAGAGGCTCCCGCCTGAGAGGTCCCCAAAAAACGCGAGGAGGAAGAGGATCTCGCCTGAGAGGTCCCAAAACAACGGAGTCAAATGGAGGCTCCCGCCTGAGAGGTCCCAAAGAAACCCAAAGAAACCCAAGAGGAAGGCCTCTCATCCCTGCAACTGTCTCAAAAAACAAAAAAACCCAAAGCTTCAAAGGAGTGTGCCGCCCTTGCCAACAAGGCTGGAGCAGCTGTGGTGGTTCTCCTCTGGATCTTTGTTTTTTTTGTTTTTTGGGACAGTTGCAGGGATGAGAGGCCTTCCTCTTGGGTTTCTTTGGGTTTCTTTGGGACCTCTCAGGCGGGAGCCTCCATTTGACTCCGTTTTTGGGGGACCTCTCAGGCGAGATCCTCTTCCTCCTCGAAAGAGGACAAACCAGCCAGGAGGGTGACCACGGTGATGTACAGGCCAGGCGCGGACGAGTTTCCAGACACACTCGTTGGCGGTGGCGACCGTCGGTGCGTGGACCACAGTGCCCCGAAGGCAGACGATGACCAGCCGATTCCGCAAGGAACGCGCGTGCTCTTCACCTTGCGCAACACGCGCCGCAAGATCTGGGACCACGATACCGAGACTCCTTACTACGTGCCGAGCGTGTCCGTGAACCGGCTTTGGCGCGCACCGTCGCTTTAGGGCGCCTCGTGCCTGTGCGTGGGTTTTTGAAGAGCAGAGCGAACGTGTGTGACAAAACAACACTCGGAGACCCCTGGATTCTTTACGCTTCGCATATCCCCACCAGCCCATCTCACAACAGCAACTCTTGCGAAGCATGCCGCTATGGAGGAAGAGAAACGCGGCCCCCTCAGGAGGCGAAAATGAGGCCAACAAAATAGTAGTAGTAGTCGTAGTAGTAGTAGTAGCGCGTGCTCTTCACCTTGCGCAACACGCGCCGCAAGATCTGGGACCACGATACCGAGACTCCTTACTACGTGCCGAGCGTGTCCGTGAACCGGCTTTGGCGCGCACCGTCGCTTTAGGGCGCCTCGTGCCTGTGCGTGGGTTTTTGAAGAGCAGAGCGAACGTGTGTGACAAAACAACACTCGGAGACCCCTGGATTCTTTACGCTTCGCATATCCCCACCAGCCCATCTCACAACAGCAACTCTTGCGAAGCATGCCGCTATGGAGGAAGAGAAACGCGGCCCCCTCAGGAGGCGAAAATGAGGCCAACAAAATAGTAGTAGTAGTCGTAGTAGTAGTAGTAGTAGGTAGTAGTAGTTAGTTAGTAGTAGTAGTAGCATAGTAGTAGTAGTAGTAGTAGTAAGTAGAGTTAGTAGTAGTAATAGTAGTAGTAGTTAGTGGTAGTAGTGGTAGTAGTCAGTAGTTAGTAGTAGTAGTAGTAGTAGCACAGTAGGGTATGGGTGGTAGTAGGTGTAGTAGTAGTAGTATAGTTAAGTAGTAGTAGTAGTAGTAGTAGTAGTAGGGTAGTAGTTGGTAGTTAGTAGAGTAGTAGTAGTAGTAATAGTGGTGGTCTAGTAGAGTTATAAGTAGTAGTAGTAGTAGTAGATAGTAGTGGTAGTAGTAGTAGTAGTAATAGTAGTAGTAGTATTAGTAGTGGTAGTAGTAGTAGTAGTCGTAGTAGTAGAGTTAGTAGTAGTAGTAGTGTACTGGGTGAGTAGCATAGTTAGTAGTGTAGTAGTTAGTAGAGTGGTAGTAGTAGTAGTAGTACTAGTAGTGTTAGTAGTAGTGGGTATAAGTAGTAGTAGTAGCAGTAGTAGTAGTTAGTAGTGGTAAGTAGTAGAGTAGAGTAGTAGTAGTAGTAGTCTTAGTAGTAGTAGCTGTAGTTAGTAATAGTAGTAGTCTAGTAGTTAGTAGTAGTAGTTAGTCGTAGTGCGTAGTTCGTAGCAGTAGTAGTAGTAGTCGTATTAGTAGTGAGTAGTCGTCGTAGTCGTCGTAGTTAGTAGTTAGTAGTATTAGTCCAGGAAGTAGTAGTAGTAGTAGTAGTTAGTAGTGGTAGTAGTTTAGTAGTAGTAGTAGTAGTAGTAGTAGTAGTAGTAGTAGTAGTAGTAGTAGTAGTAGTAGTAGTAGTAGTACTAGTAGTAGCAGTGGTAGAGTCGAATTCGTGGTAGTAGTAGGCATAGGAGTAGAAGTAGAAGTAGCTGTCTTTGGGTCGGAGGCCTGTGAAGGCGTGTTCGGCGCCTCTGAGGGCCTCTTGGAGACATGTTGGGGGCATCTCCTCGTGGGGCCTCTCGGGGGCCTCTTGGAGCCTCTTGGGGCCTCTTGGGGGCCTCTTGGGGCCTCTTGGAGCCTCTTGGGGCCTCTTGGGGGCCTCCAGCAGGATATCCCATGCTGCTCAAACGCACCGTGATCAGTTGTGGCTCAAGAGAGGAAGTTCGCCCGCGCCGCCCAGCGCACCGCGGGCCCGTGGCTCGCGCGCACCCTGGCGCGATGGATTCTGCCATGAGCAGAGCCGCCGGGATCGTCAAGCACCTGACCATGCGCAGGCTGACGCTTCCAGTGCACGCCGTGGACGAAAGCGGCACCACCGACCCGATTGAGGCTCTCCCATTTGCGGCCATAGACTTCGAGGCAGAAGCGCCGATGAAGAAGCTGGTGCGCTTCGTCGACATCATACCAGAGTACCGCGGCGATATGGACAGGGACGCCGTCTTGGATAACTTCCGCAAGAAGACATGCCAGAACTTGCCCCTCCCGTTTCGCTTAGCGGAAGATTCCCCCCTGCGACTGCACCATGCAGCTCTTCTCGGTGCCAAGGAACGACGGGGCGAAGTATGTCATCAAGCACTACGTGATGAAAGACAGAATCAACGTCCACCTCCTGCCGAACCTCTGCGTCGGCCAGGCGCGCAAGGTCGTGCGGGGCGGCCACGAGAAAACTGCGATGAAGGCATTGATGCACTTGCTCATCCACCTCCCTGGTTTCAAAGTTCGATATTACACGTTCGACCACCGCGACCTGAAGATGCAGAAAGAGTTGATGGAGGAGTCGAAGATAGACCAGGGCTTCGACTGCATCGAGTGTGCCCGGAGTCATTCACGACTTCGTTGTTCACAAGAAGAAGTGCAAGAACGTCGGCGGCAAGAAGGTGCTCATTCCCCCCAGGTACGTCGAGCTGAAGACGCACGTACTCCCGTCGGGCAAGCACCTCAAGGTCAAGAGCGGCACCCAGATCATTGACCGTGCGTGGCGCTTCGTCAAGGACCGCGTGCACAGGGGCGCGAATGCCAAGGCAGGAACCAAGCTGCTCGCCACCAAGATCCGCTCGGCCCAGTACGACTACTGGCACAAGGACGACGACATGTGGGCCAAGACGGGGGAGATGGTGCAGCACATCATGCGCGACGTGCTGACGGCGTGATCGGCCCGCGGCGGACGTTTTGGCGTCGACGTGGGCAGTGCGCCCGCACTGCTCGGGGAGTTCTATTGGCACAATGACGCGACATTCGAGTTACTTCGGTGCGCATGGCGCAACAAATTATGCGCAACGTACAGTATGCGTGATCGGCCGCGGCAGCCGTATGGGCGTAGACTTAGGTAGTGCGTCTGCACTACGTCGGGGTTCGGCCATGGGTACTCTTCATTGCGTGCTTCTGCACCTAGAGGTTTGTAATTCAAAAAGAATGCCCGCGGGTCCTGAAACCCAAACGCATCGCACTGCCAACGGGTCCAATCATCTCACCGCCACCGCGCCATCGGAAATTCTAGCATACACTGTCAGCACAATGACAGGAACGCAACATCACATCATCGCTTCGCTTGGACGCCGACATATTGAACGGTAGACCCCTGCGGGGGGGGGGGGGGGGGGGGGGGGGGTAGGTATGTAGGATGTATGTATGTATGTATGTATGTATGTATGTATGTATGCAGGAGTGTGTATGTATATATGAATCTACGTATGCATACATGTAGGTATGTGTGTTTGTATGTATGTACGCATGCCTGTCTGTCTGTATGTATGTATGTGTGTATGTATGTCTGTATGTCTGTACGTACGTACGTACACGTGTGTGCGTACACACACCCACGCACATACATATACATATGTACATGTATACATATATATACATATACATATACATATACGTATACATCTATATATATATATATATACAAGTGGCACGTGTGTGTCCAGGCTCATACAACAAGCTGAAGGGGGGTGTGAAGCAGAAGTGACATGCAACAGCGAAGTCGCACTCGAGCGCAAGTGGGGTTGCCACACCTTGCGATGTGTGTACCAGTGCCCCTCAGGTAGCCTCAGGAGGCCCAACTTGGATACCAGAAGAGGCTCCAGGAGGCCCCAGGATTGTGAGCGTTGTGTGTGTGTGTGTGTGTGTGTGTGTGTGTGTGATGTGTGCTTTGTGTGGTGCGTGCTTTTTGTGTGTTGTCGGTGTTGTGTGTGTGTATGTTATGTTTGTCTAGCGTGTGATGTGTTGGGCGTGATTTGTGTCTCTGTGTGCGCATGTAGTTCTGAAGCCCCAGGAGGCCCCAGGAGGCCCCAGGCGGCCTCAGCAGGCCCAGGAGAACTCCAGGAGGCTCCGAGGCGGGGTCGGGGGTACCAGAAGGTCCAGAAAGCCCCAGGAGGCCCCAGGAGGTTCCAGGAGGCCCCCAGGAGGCTCCGAGGAGGGGTCTGGGGCTCGATTTTGGAGGCCCCAGAGGTTCCACCAGGAGGCCTCCGAGGAGGGGGGTCTGGGGCTCCTGAGAAACCGGGTCAAAAATTATTGGAATCACCACGGTTTTTTGAAGGTTGATGTAGAGAAAATGGTTGAATTTCCTACGTGTTTGGACCTCTTCCTTCACGATCTGCGCAGAAGGGTGCACGATTTTTTCAGATTTCGGATGTTCCCTACCGAGACGGCCATGTTAAAATCAAAAGACGGGACGCACGCACGGACGCATTAATCCCCTTCTAGAGCTCTACTCCCCGGAGAGGTGCGCTGATTAATATATATATTATATATAATATATATATATATTATATATATATATATCCACTCATTAAACTATGTGTTGTGTTCTTGTGTTGTGTTTTACAGGGCACGAGGCGGGGGAGCTCGAGATGGGCCCCCTGACAGCGCATGGCTGGACTGGGGGCCCCGGGGGCCCTGCTGGGGTGCGGGGGGCTCTCCAAGATCGCCCGAAGACGGCCCCAAAATCGCAAGACATGGCGTTTTCAGGCCGTGAAAGCGACCAATCCCGGCCCGAGATTACCCAGAATTCGCTTCTGATTGTCCAAGAGGCCTCCAAGACGCCACGCCCCAAGAGGCATCCAAAATGCCTCCAATAGAACCCCAGGAGGCAAACGTCGGTGACGTTCCTTTGGTTTTTGAAGGGTAAAGATGTTCGATGTCTCGCCGTTTCAGTTTCCCGACGCTCCAAGACGGCCCACGAGGCCCCAATATCCGCTCCAAAAGAATCCCAGAGGCTTCGAAGACGGCCGCAAGACAGTCCAAGAGGGCCCCAAGACGGCGCCAGAGGCGCCAAAGACAGCCCGAGAGGCCCCAAGACGGCCCCAAGAGGGGGCCCAGAGGGGTACCACGATCCGAAAATTCGAGCCTTCCACCCCAAGAGGTTCTCAGGAAGCCCCAAGAGGCCCCCAGTATGATCTAAGAGGCCCCCTAAAAGCTCCCAAGAGGGCCCGTATCCATTTTGGCTCAAGCTCAGGTCTAAGCCTGCGTTCCAGCATGCTTGCATACCAGGCCTTGCGATGCGTGCGCCTGTTGCAGCCCCGATCCCAGCCGTGGTGGGGGCTCCCGATCGCAATCCCGCATTGCCGGCCCCTTCAGGGGCATCTGCAGGGGGGCACTGGCCAAGCGAGGGGAGCATCGACCGCAATCCCCCCGATGGCCCCGCCCGCGCGAGCTTGGAATTATCCCGCCGATCGCTCACCCTGCGCGACGCGACGGAGGAGATGCTGGTGGAGCTTCGCGGAGCGCCGCTGCAGAGCTGCTTCAGCGGCCTTGGCCAGGTCTGGGCGAGCTCCGCTGGGAGGCAGAGCCACTACGAGTGCACGCGGAAGCGGAACCGCCTCGACTGCTTCGTCTCCCACGACTGGGGGACCGGCCGATGGGTGAAGCTGCTGACCCTCGCCGTGTACTTCAACGGCGTCCCAGCGCTCTGCGCCAGCTTCGCCGTGGGCATGCTGGTCTTGACGCTGCAGGTGACTGGCGTGCTGGTGCAGCGGAAGAAGCCGGAGCGTTTCCAGGCGGCTGGGGTGGAGTACGAGGAGGCCCACGGCGTTTGGTGTTTCCCCGCCAGCATTTGCACCTTCTTCTTCGTCCTCTTGTATTGGCAGGTCTGCCGTGAGTGTGTCCTGCAGCCCGTGTACGTCTTCGTCGACAAGATGTGCATCAACCAGCGGGATCCCGTGCAGAAGGAGCGAGGGCTCCTCCGTAAGTCGGATCGGATGCTCATGCTGTGCACGTCCAGGTATTTCTCGCGGATGTGGTGTGCCTTCGAGGTAGCCGCGTGGCTGCGGCTCAAGGACGTCGGCTCGATCGTCTTCCTACCGCCAAGCGACGCGGTGTTCACGGGCGTCTTCTTCTCCATCGTGTTGCTCAGCCACGGCGGCCTCTACGTTGGCACGCACTTCCCCGGCGTGCCGATCAGCGCCTGCGCGAAGGTCGCCGCCCTCTTCGCCCCGCTCCCCCTCGCCATGTCGGCGAGGCCAGTGATGCGGGACCTCCTGTCGATGCCGGAGCTGCTGCGCGCGCACGACGTGGCCCAGACCAAGTGCTTTTGCTGCGAGCAGAAGCACGTGGACCCAGCGACGGGGTCTGCGCTCGCGTGCGACCGCGAGATGGTCTACGACGCGATCGACAGCTGGTACGGGAGCGGCACGCCGCGTTCATCGCTCGAGATGTTGGCAGATTCAAGCCAGTCGTGCACCGCAGCGGCATGCCGTGACGGCAAGGCGCGCTTCAACGAGGAGGTCCAGACCAAGCTCTCGAAGGCGCTTCAGGTCATGGTCGCCCGGCCAGTGACCTACACCTCATGCCTCATCTCCGCCTCTCCTGCGATGTGGTATTTCCTTGACCAGGTTACCGCCATTGTCTTGGACGGCCCGTACGACGCTTACTTGACTCTCAAGCGCGCCGTTCGAAGCCTCACCATCAGTTTCCTCCTCTGGCCGCTCATGCGCGCCAACATAGTGGCGATGGCGAAGCGCTTCCGGCGTCGCGGCGCGGACCGTTGCCAGGAGCTCGGGCGCTCGTTCGCGGTCTTCGGGTTTGGCTACCTTCCGATCTACGTTTGCTACTTGGTGCTAGTCGGAGTCGCCATTCCTTCCGAGAGCATGGCCATCGAGGTTGTGCTCGTCGTCTTGCTGGTCGTCTGGCTCGCCTCATTGCTGTACCCCGTGCGACTTCGAGCGACTGCTTCACCGAAGGCCGAACTTGACGGGACGACATGAGGGCCTCGCCGGGGGCTGAAACCCAATGATCTTCTTCCGCAGAAGCGAAGCAGAATCTTCGCATGCGTTTTATCCCTGTGCTGGTGATCATCACACCATTCGGATCATAAATTTCAGCCCGGAGGGTGGCGGAGCATGCGCTCGGGAGTTCTGAGAAGTGCGAGAAGTGTTTAAGCCGAACGACTTGTGTCATCGATTCAGGTGCGATGGGAAGTGTTCGTGGCGCAACGCGCGTTGGCGTACGCCTGCATGAACGCGCAGTTTCATGTCGCTCATTCTCGTGAGTTTTCCCAACCATCATGTGGTGTTGGGTCCTCGTTTTGAAGAGACAGCGCCGCGCGTCCCCTCCTCCTTCCTCCTCCCTCCTCCCGCTGCCTCCTCACCCTCCTCCTCCGCACACCCATTTCGGCACACCCCTCACACGTTTCGTGGCCACGTAGAGAGCTCCACCGAAGGTCCCAGTGGGTGTGCCCGCATGCGTCCCGCACACCCATTTCGGCACACCCTTCACACGTTTCGTGGCCCAAAAAGAGTTCTCCCACCGAAGGTCCCAGTGGGTGTCCCGAATCTGGCGTCCTGCACACCCATTTCGGCACACCCCTCACACGTTTCGTGGCCCCATAGGGAGCTCCACCGAAGGCCCCAGTGCTGCCGTCCGCATGCGTCCCGCACACCATTTCGGCACACCCCTCACACGTTTCGTGGCCCCATAGGGAGCTCCACCGAAGGCCCCAGTGCTGCCGCCCGCATGCGTCAGCCACACCCAATTCGGCACACCCCTCACACGTCGTGTCCACGTAGAAGAGGCTCCACGAAAGGTCCAGGGTGTGCCCCCGAACATGCTGTCCCGCAACACCCATTTTCGGCCACACCCCTCACACGTTTCTTGGCCCCTATACGGAGTACTTTTCGTGTTTTATTTTTTCTCTTTTTTTTCATTTTTGCCTTTGTTTCCTCTACCTTTACTCGCCCTTTTTTTTTTTTTTTTTCGTTATTGTTTTTTTACCTTTTTTTGCCTTCGTCGGACTCTTTTTTTTCCTATTTTTTTTTATTTTCGTTCCTTTAACCCTTATCTCTGGATTTCTTTTATTTCTTTCTTCCTTCATTTTTTCTTTTCTTCCACGAAGGTACCAGTGGTGTGCACGACAGCGGCCCCGGACACACATGTCGGCACACCTCACACGTTCCGTGGCCCCATACGAGAGCTCCACCGAAGGCTCCCAGTGGGTGTGCCCGCATGCGTCACGCCTTCGTCGGCACACCCCTCACACGTTTCGTGGCCCCATAGGGAGCTCCACCGAAGGTCCCAGTGGGTGTGCCCGCATGCGTCCCGCACACACATTTCGGCACACCCCTCACACGTTTGAGCTCCACCAAAGGTTCCAGTGGGTGTGCCCGCATGCGTCGCGCACACCCATTTCGGCACACCCTTCACACGTTTCGTGGCCCCACAGGGAGTTCCACCGAAGGTCCCAGTGGGTGTGCCCGCTTGCGTCCCGCACACCCATTTCGGCACACCCCTCACACGTTTTGTGGCCCTTTACGGAGCTCCACCGAAGGTCCCAGTGGGTGTGCCCGCATGCGTCCCGCACACCCATTTCGGCACACCCTTCACATGTTTCGTGGCCCCATAGGGAGCTCCACCGAAGGTCCCAGTGGGTGTGCCCGCATGCGTCCCGCACACCCATTTCGACACACCCCTCACGCGTTTCGTGGCCCCGTAGAGGCTCCACCGAAGGCGTTCTCGCGCGCGTCGCGAGGGCTCCGCCTTGCGCTGCGCCCGCAGCCTTGGACTTTGGAGTGCGCGGGCAAAGGAAAAGGAAAAAGGAGGGGAGGAAGCCGGCGCGATCCTCGTGTGGGGCGTGCCGACACGGGCGTCGCGGCGCGCGGGCGCTGCCGTCGGGGTTCCCAGGGAAGCCCCCTGCAGAGGCTACGCCACACAATTCGGCACACCTTCATACGGTTCGTAGCCCCATAGGGAGTGCCACCGAAGAAGATATTCACAATTGCGGTACTCACAACTGCATATGGGTGGGTCCTTCGCCAGGATAATTTTGCTTGCATTGGGGGCCAGCTACCGTGTTCAAAATCACCAGGCAGGCAGGCAGTGGGCAGCAGGCCGGAGCTGTCAGCACTCGCCAGTGCGTTCCACGGACGAGGTTTGGAGGCGCCGGAGCCCGACATCTGCCAGTGGCTCCAAGGAGGCGCAAACCATTTTTCATATGATTGAATTGTTTCGTTCATTCCACCAACCCATCCCAAATGACTCCAAGAGAGGTCCAAGAGGGCCCCAAGAGCCCTCCAAGAGGGCCGCAACAAGGCCCCAAGACAGCAGGAGGGCTTCACGCACGAAGCATGCATTTACTTTCGTTGCGCTCGGAAGTTTTCTCCACACGTGGCGAGCGCAAATCAAGTAGTTTCATTGGCAAGTTCTAGAGATGGTGGAGCCAGCTCCAGTACCCCGCCACGCGCCATACGGGGACTTTGTACACTTGTGAACCTCAGCGAGCTCGGCTGATCGACCCCCAGCTCTTCCACATCCTTGCTTGCAGGAGAAAGAAAAACCCCAAAAGCAATCGGTAATGAAAGCGAAGTCATTGAACTTGTGGCCCTGCCGGTGCGACCAGTAGGGGTTGATGCACGTGCTCCGCCAGCTAGCGTGGCAGCGCGTGCATTCTGTTTCAAGGTAGTTTTTGTCCTGTCCTCCGTCGTTCCTCGTCCCTCCCGCACGTGCTCGGCCAGACAGGCCAAGACAACGTGACGACATTTATATAGAGCAGACAGGCCAAGACAACGTGACGGCATTGATATAGAGCAGCAAACTGCGACTTCGACATTTGGCCCCAATGCTGTTCAGCGAAACGCGCGCATGGTTCTAGTGTATATTCATTGGCTGACGCCGCACCGCCGACCCCTTGGGGCGGCAGTAAGAAGGAAAAACAGAGTTTGCGGAACGATTTCTGGGTAATCTTGGGGTTTCAGCTTCTTGGGATTTCGTTGGGGGCGGTTGGCAGATCGCGGCTCTGCTTTTTGGCTTCGGGGGCCTCGTGGGAGCCTCTTGGGGGCCTATTGGTGCCTCCTCAGGTTTTTTCGGGGCCGAGTGCTCGAAATGTTCACTCGGGTTTCCCCTCTGGGCCTCCTCTTAGGGTCGTCCTGGGGCCCTCTTGGGTCGTTTTGGAAGCAGCTGGGGCCGTCTTGGGGCCCCCTTGGGCCGTCTTGGAGCCCTCTTGGGGGCCTCTTGGGCTATCTTGGGTCGATCTTAAAGGCATCTTGGGCCGTTGTGGGCGTCGTGAGAGCCCATGGGGCGAATGTGCTAAAATAATACGTTTTCCGTGGGAAATGGGACGAATTTTGCTTCTGGAGGGCCTCTTGGGACGCCTCTTGGTGGCTTCTTGGGGCGTCTTGGGGGCCTCCGCGACCGTCTGGAGGCAGTCCTGGGCGTCTTGGAGCGATCTCTCGGCGACTCGTAGCCCTCTTGGACCGTCCGGGGGTCCTTTGGGGGCCCTCTTGCCCGTTTTGGGCCCCCTGAGGCTCCAAGGGCGCGGCCGACACCTTTGCCCTCCACCCCCTCCCCTCCATTCCGGCCCGACCGGGCTCCCGGGGGAGGGGTTTGGGAAGGGGGAAGCATCTCACATTCCGTGACCCAAAGGGGTCGGCGGATTGTGCAGATGTGCTGCGAGAACTGGAAGTCCGAGTAGCCAGCAGCGGGCGCGCTGTGGCACGTAATCTTTTTCGCGCGATCAATCGCAATGCGCTTTCTCCTGCGCATCAGTCACATTTGAGCGGATGTTCGGCGACGATGCGGAGGGGTGCGTTCTCATCGTGTGAGATGGGAGTTGAGATGGGTGGTTTTCTCCTTGCTTCCACCATGTATCGTATGCTATCATCCCCTGCTCCGTTTTGTACCACTCTCGAACCAGAGAGTTTTTTCCATACATGGCTATCCATTGCCAGCAGCTTTCTCCAGCTGGGCTTCGAAGCAAGCCGGTGCGGGGGCTTCTTAGATGATAACAAATCTGCATTTGAAGTTCGTGCGAGCAGTCAACATTGCATCAGGCAGAGCCTTGGATGACGACAACAGCGGGAAGTTACGTGCGTTCCCCCCGACCGAACGTGGTGACATTAACCTGGTCGGCCTCTATATAACACTGCCGCTGCGTGGGAGTTGCATCGGCTCCTCGATGGGTGCAGTGAGAGCTCCCCTGAGGGGCAGTGGATTGTTTGGTGTCCGAGCTCATCTTTTTGCCAAATGGGTGCCGCGACTGTATCGGACGGGGCTAGGACGAGGATAAATCCGTTCCAGAGCATTCCGGAAGACTCTCAGAGCGTTCCGGAACGCTTTGAGAAGGTCGCGGCGCCTGCGCCATTCTCCAGAGCCGCCGGATCGCAGAGATTCTCGATATATCCTCGCCCGATGTTATCCTCGTCCTGGCCTCGTCTCATTGGGGCTGGGATCTAAGACAGCTGCCCGCGCTCCACCGCCCGCGTCGAGGGCCTCCGAAGCCTCACCCCCGCCCCCGGTTCCGGCCAGGGACGCACGGAGTGCCGCTGTCGGGGGCGCGGAGGGGCCCTGAGCTGTGGTGGAAATCCCGCCTCCGGCTCTTCGAGCTGTCCCCCTCCCTGGGGCCTCGCGCAAGGGGGAGCGAGGGCTGCAGGAAAGGTGCACTTCAGGGCCCCAAAGGGGGCCTTGGGGGCCCGAGAAGTGCACCGTTCTCCCCCCTCCCCTGCGTCGCTCCCCCCTCCATTCAGCGACGCCCCCATCCCTGGGCCAGGGCCAAGAGACGCTCGGGGGGCATAGGCTCAGGGGGGAACGCGTCGAGCCCCAATCGCCCACTGATGTTCGACTGGGGTCTGATACCCACCCGGGAACGTGTGGACCGCAATCGAGGGGGCTTGTCGCCGACATATCGGCGATGCATCGCCGATTCCATGTCGATGTTCCCCCCTCCCCCTGGGCGAGTCCCCCGTATGTCTGCCCCTCACTGGGGCTGGGGGGCATCTGGAGGGAGACAGTGCTTTACTGACACGCTGCCCTCTGTATCGCTCCAATGATCGAGGGAAGAGTCGCGAGATTTTGTCGACGCCTTTCGTAGGCATGGTCCATGCTGGCCGTCGCCGATCTCGCGAGGATGATCCACGAGTCGACGGTGACCTAGATGGGCCGTGACCAAGATCTGCACCGAAGTTTCTGCCTTCAATCTTGGTCATCGTCACCGTCTTCTTTCCCTCCAGGTGATGTTCGATTCTTCGCTGACACTCGTTCGAAGGAGACGTCAACCGGTATGGGTATTCGCAGGCAGGGTACCATTTTGAGATGGCAGCGATTCAGATCAGCAGCACATGGGCCGTTTTACAGGTTCCGCAAGGTTGATGGTTCTTTGGGTTTCGAAGACGCATGACGCCGTTGACGTGCCCCATGTCGCAGCACTAGTACTGACATCGGTGCGGGCCAATCAGAATCAGAGTTTGCGCGCATGCATTTGGTGGTCAGCTGGGATTCGCGCCTTCCCTGACGCATATAAGCGCGATGGCAGGCAGTTCTTCAAACATGGCATTCGCATGCGCAAAAGACATTTGCGCGTTGCTTAATTCAACCAACCTTGCAAACGCACACCATTGTTTGCTCACGCGTGCAGTTCGCCCGCGATCACGTCTGCAAACAGACGAGTGCACATTTTAATGGCTGGGCTTCAGCCGGCGCCTGAGGCTCAATTATTACCAGGCCGGTCTGCGCGTGCGCGCAAAGAAGAAACATTCGCCCAAGGGAGGACGTCATTGAGAAGGAGGCGGAGGAGGAGGAGGAGTACAGTTTGATGCGACTTGGGGTCATGCTGGGCCATGTTTGCAGATCTTCTGGGCACCTTTAGGCGTCTGGGGTGGGGGCAGTTTCGAGCCATCTCGATAGGT
Source organism: Prorocentrum cordatum (assembly GCA_963575745.1). Taxonomy (NCBI): domain Eukaryota; class Dinophyceae; order Prorocentrales; family Prorocentraceae; genus Prorocentrum; species Prorocentrum cordatum. The sequence continues at coordinate 373,639 of CAUYUJ010012603.1, read as the reverse complement.
GTATGGATGGCTGTGGGCCGACGCGTGCATCTGTGGCCAGCCTGATGGGTGCAGAAACGGGTGGATCCGTAGACACGTGGCTTTCAGGATCTAGGATGACTGCATGGATCTATCCATAGTTGGATGTATTGTTGGATGTGCGATTTGATCGGTGTATGTCAGGACGGATGCATGTGCGGAAACATGCATGCATACTTGCAGGACAAAGCGTGCCATAGTTCAAGGGGCGCGTTGCGCGCATTGTTCTAGTGTGCGTACACGTGTACATCGGGAGAGCAACAGAAGGATACACATATATATCATATCATACATATATATATATATATATATACATTATCCCTTTTCTGCATTGTTGTGCAATCTGGGAGCCTGCGAGCCCACCCCCCCTAAACGGCTCCCCCCCGAGATGCCTGGCCCCAGGAGTTTCTTGGACGCACGTGCAGAAGGTCGCCCTGGCTTTCCGGTGCTCCTGGAAGCCTTCGAATCTGTCATGGGGGCAGCCGAGCGGCCCCGCGAGGGTCTCAAGATGCCCAACACACCCACCAGACGCCCGAAGACGACTCCAAAGAAAACCTTCAAGACCCAATCAAGACCTTCGTGTCGATGTCCCGTGGGTCTTGTATGTTTTGGGGACTGCTCTGTTCTTCGGTCTTCCGTTCCGAAGATCGCCTCATGACGACCCGAGATGGCCCCCGGACGCCCTCGTCCCCCTCTCGTCCCCTCCTCCTTCGTCCTGCTCCCTCCTCCCTTCTTCCCCCTCCTTCCCTCCTCCCCTCTCTCCCTCCACGCCTCCTCCCTGTAGCAGGGTCACCCGCAGGGGCGCGAAGATCACGGCGCCTCGCATTTCGCGGTCTGGCCTCGGAGGGGTGTTCTTCCTCACGGGGCGCGCGAGAGCGCGGAGAGGGCCGCGCGTCGCGCAACGGGGTCCGGAGGTCGGGGGTCTGGGGCGACTTGTTTTGGGCCAACTCCCAGACCTCTGGGAGCATTTCGGGCCGTCTTGTCGCCCTCTTGGAGCCTCCAGGAGGCAGGCCGGGAGCTATCTAGCACCATCTTCGGCTATCTTGGGCCATTTTGGTGGCCTCCTTCGATCCTTCGTGAGGTGTGTTTGGGTGCCTCTGAGGCCATATTCTGGGCATCTGGGGCCTTTGTTGGGCGATCTTGGGCAATGTTGTCGCTATCTGGGGCCGTTTTGGCGGCATCTTGGGCCATCTGGGCTTTCTTGGAGGCCACGTTGCCGTTTGCAGACACATTGGAGGCCATCTTGGCCGTGTTGGAGGCCCTTCGCGCGCTCTTGAGGCCATTTTCTGGTCGTGGCATCCCCTTACCAGCAGGGGTTACGTGCTGAAGGCTGCCCAATGCGGGATTCAGCAAAGAGTTTTGCGTATCGTGATTTTGTTGTTGTTGTTGCGTTGGAGGGGTATCGTGTCTGCGGGAACGCTTCGATTGTCGTGCCGAGAGTCTGGTTACCCCAGTTTGAATGTTTGTCTGCCGGCGTTGCCCTGGTCGTCGTAGCATTCCCACGTGGCGCGACGATTCCATCCACGGCGATACGAACCAGTAGCGTGAGTTTGATCGCCGCAGCGTTCACCATCGATCGCAGTCGTGTTGGTCGATGTGGTGGTGCTGCTGGCCGTTGTTCTGGCGCTGGCGGGGCCGCTTGCTGTCGACGTTGTGCACTCGTTTGTGGTAGTCGCAATTGTGATGTACGTGGTGGTGAGGCTTCTGTCCAGAGTCGCGCGAATCTCAATTCTAATCGTCGTGTCGCTGTTAGCTGCCGCCAGTGTGGCGCTACATTTTGCTGCGTTCGTGCCGCGCTCAGCGAGCTATCTATTGCCTTCTACTGCGGCGGCGGTGCAGGCCACAATAGGTGTCCTGACGGCGCTGTTGCTCGCAGTTATGAGCGTCGGTGTGCTGGTCGGCGTGGTGGTGTTCGTAGTCGGCTCGTTTGTGGCCGTATGTGTGGCATTGTTGCCGCTCGCGGTCGTGGTGGCCGCGTTGTTGTTTGCAGGCGACATGGTGGCGCAGGCGTTCGCATTCGGTATGGCGGTGATGTCCGCGGTCGCGTCGAGCAGGTCTGGGTTGCGGCCACGGACCTTTGTAGAGGGTGCGTTGCCCGCTGTTCCCAAAGTATGGGTGTTAGTCGCGCTTGTTTGTGGGTTCATGCTCGGTCTGACGTTGTATCCACCCATCGTCGAACAAGTGGCGGCGGTGCTCGCGGTCGCCGCCGTGGAAACGTTTCTAGTCACAGTCGCTGTGGCGCAGTGGATGTACCGGCGGGCTACAAATCCCCCGCCCCTGGGCCCGCGCGTGCAGATGGGTGTCGCCGTCGAAGGTTTTCCAAAACGGCTTCGCCATGGCCATGGTTTGAGGAGTGTTTCAGATGCACAGAGACTGGCCGCCGTCGTCGATCGTCGTGCCTCTTCGGAGAGCCGTTACCATCGCGAATCTTCAACATGTGCTCTCCGTGTGGTGTCGTCCTGTCTTGTGATATGGCTTGTCATCTGCGTGTGGAAGTGTGCGACGGCCACAGATTTGTAATTGTGAGTGTGCTTGCCCGGCTGCCGATCTGTGTATCCGAGCGTCATCCCGTCTGTCTGTTTTGGAGTTCTTCCACGCGTCCGTCTGTCCAGTTGTTCGACGGTGTTCATTTTGGTACGGTTGTCCGGCGCGGTGGTGGTGATGCTGTTTGTGTTTCCAGCGTGGATGAGAGCCCCGTGCTTGCAATTTTGCACCTGTTTGCCCAGTTGGGGTCCCCCACAGCTCGGAATGGCCTTCGCAATTGGAGAGACAATGTCCACTGTGAAACGTTTGAAGAGTGCGTGGCGTTGACGCAGACGACGCTCCAAGGCGCCACGTTGGAGTGTGGACTGAATGGTTGTGGTTCTTGGGGGGGAGTTGGCACGCGCGTGGCCGCTTTTTCCGCCGGCCGTTGCGGAAGGTTCGGAAACTGGGCGTTTCGGTGAACCGATGGCGACCCCCCCGCTGAAACGATTGCAGAATCCGGAGAACTACTGCTGGATCAACGCGGCGTTACATGCTGTGTTCGCGCCGCGCATCGTGCGAGACGTGGTGGGGTCAGCCCCGGTTGCGGCTGGGAAGTCTTGGGACTGGTGGCGTTTTCATAAACGGGGGCGGCGCGGTGGCCAGAGTCGCTCGGAGGAGCCAAATTTTGACGCTTTGCTCGGGGTCGCTCTGCGCGATATGACAGGCGATCTGCGGAACCTGCCCGTTCTGGCTACGGCGGTCGCGAAGGTGTTCTATCGCCAAGCACAAGAAGATGCCCGCGAATTTTTGATGGAGCTGCTGGGCCCCGACCGAGCGAAGGTGGTGGCCGTGCCTTTCTGCTACGCAAACACAGAATCGATTCATTGCAGGGCATCGCTATGTGATGGGGAGATAGGCGTGGAGGAAATGCGGCCGCGAACCTGCGTGGAGGCGCCGGTGCTGACCCACGAGGGCGCGCGGATTACCACTGCGCAGGGCGCGATAGTCGAGGCTTATCGAGCGTCGGAAATAGATGAAGATTATAGGTGGGAGTGTCCGCGAGCGTGCGGCCACGCTACCGCGGAAAAGAGGATGAGGATGACGGGGGCGCCAGCAATTTTGCGGGTGCAGCTGAAAAGATGGACGTGGGACGTGTCTGCAGGGAGGGAGATCCTTCGCGCGCGCCACGTGAGGCCATGTCGGCAGGTGCGCGTTGGAGGAGCCATTTACGCACTGCGGAGCTGTGTGTTTCATCGTGGGGAAACTGCGCGACAAGGGCATTATGTATCCGCGTGCGCGAGCTCCGTCGATGGCCAGGGGCAGTGGTGTCTGCGAGATGACGAGGAAGCGAGTGTCGTGGAACATCCGGCGGACACAGCGCACTGGCAAGCGGAGGAGAATATGAAAGTGTACATGCTCGTGTACGAACGCGGTGTTTTTTTTTTTGGGGGGGGGGGGGGGCAGTCGAGCACGGCGGCGCAGCGAGCGGCAAGCGCCGCGGGCGCGAATCGACCAGGGGTCGGGCCGATTGCGCCGCCTGTGCATGGGAATGCGGCGGGAATAGAAATCGAAGGAGAACGAAAAGGCACGGGCGTGCCAGCGCCCCCACCACCCAGGAAAGAGCGCGGGGCAGAGGACGCGGGGGCGCGCAAGCGGCGGTGGGCCGGGGCAAGCATGGGAGCCAGCGACAATGCGAAAAAGGCTTTGGTAGCATCGTGGAGCGGTGGGGGCTGCAAAGATGGGGGTGGTTGCGCTGGCGAATGCGCGAGAACCGCGGCTGGGTCGGCAGTCGGCGGCCAAGGGGAAACAGCTGTGAAACAGGGGAACGGCAAGGGAAATGCGCAGAGCATCGGAGACGACGCAGTACGACAAAAAGAAGACCCTTCAAGTGGCGAAGGGGGGGGCGATGATGGCACCCCCGCTGCAGACGCCATGCAGCAGGCATTCTATAGTGTTGGTGTAGACGCGTCCTCGAAAGATCCTCGGCGGATCCGAGAACTCCCCGTGGCTGCTGCCGCGACACGCGTTCGGCGACACCCGGCGGTGCCTGCGGATCCAGACGATCCCGCCCAACCGTGGTCACGAGCGTTGGCCGAAGATGTGGCCGTCGAGTTGCCAGCCGTGCACTGTGCGTTTGTGGGGTGTACGTGGCAGTCGGAGGACGAAGACGAGGTGTACGAACACGTCCGCGCAGTGCACGGTGCCGTCGTTATGCCGATTGCAGACTTGATTCATCCTGTGGACGCGGATGAGGGTTTCCGTGTCGCAGCAGCGCGCCATGCGATCGTGGCGCATGCCGTTCGGGGTGGCGCGCCGCTGTCGGTATATTCTCTACACAGAAGGAGTTTTGCCAGGTACGCGGAAGCAACGAAGGAGAGAAGCATAGCGTCGCCGATATGTTTTCTATGCGCGTGCACGTTTCCATGGGTGGAAAGCCGACGAGGGAACCAGATTTCGTGGGAAAAACCGTTCCAGGCATTCGAGGCGGACCCGAGTGTTGTGAGTCATTTTGGCGAATGGGCCATGGAGGAAGTGCGAGCGCGGCTCAGCGCCGACGCATGCTTGCGAGATTACCGCTATGAACCAGGAAACGGAAAATTGGACATGCAAAGAGATGCGTGGTTTCGAGAGGACTTCACCGATTGGCTCGTGGCAGTGCCGACGTACGGCGGTGAAGTGCAAATGCTGTGCTGTCCCGAAGATCAAGAGTGCCACAGGGGGTGCAAGGAGAAAGGAACGGCATGTCCCGAATGCAGAGTGCCTCTTTGTGAGGAGTGCAAGGTAGAGGTGGACGCGCCATATCGGTGGCGACCCAGTGCGACCCCGGCAGTCCCGCGCCGAAGTCTTGCAAATGATTTGATGGCGTTCTATGCGCCGGATCGCATGTACACGGAAGGAATGACAGTGATGGAAATGATTTGCTGCAGCCCTTGCATTACTTCGATGATCTGTTTTTCGTTGGAGGCAAAGTTCCAGAACGACCAGGAAAGCAGTGAGGGCAGGGAGAACCTGTTTGACAGCGCCGCAGGGTTCCACAACGGGCGTGTTGCAGCGCGAGGGAATGCCACGAGCTTCATGTTACCGTGGCAGGGAATATTGCGGGAGCTCCGTCAGCTCGAGGAGGAAGGGCGCCAGGGAAGCGACTCGGCGGTGCCGATCGTGGGTGATCGGTTGGGGTCGCTGGTGCAGATCCTTCTGAAAATCAACGACGCCACAAGTGAGGACAACCTGCCGCGTTTCATTCATCAAGCGAACGTGCGGCGCGAAGTTGTGAAGCGACACATCAAAATGATGAAGCACCGCGGGCGCCGGGCCTTCGTGAACGTCAACGTGGAGGCGATGGAGAGAATGGCTGAGCTGTTGCCGACGAGCGGTGTGCCGCCTGAGATTGTCCGGCTGCTGCCGCATGACACCACTTTGGACAGGCTCATGGTGCAGAAGAATGCGACGCCTTGTGATGGGGCGCGAGAATCTGTAGGAGCGGCTGCGCGCGACATGGACTTGCGTACGCCGAATGCCGCCATGATGGAGAAGTCGTCGGTGGACGAAGTGGACGTGAACAAACTGAGGCAGGGTGCGTTGGAGCACGTGACCGGCACGTCGCCGATCGCAGAGCACGAAAGTCCAGAGCCAGGCGCAAAGAGTACCGCACAGGGTGGTGCATTGGCAATGGAAGCCAAAAGCCTCGCACTGCGTCTGGCAAGTACGTGGGCGGGCAGGTGCGACAGGCCGGAGTGCCAGTGCGGTGGAGATAGAGACGAGCGCGCTCTGGCGAGGACGAGCAGAATGGGGGACAAGGCGGCCAACGTTGACATGAAGACACTCCAGTATCGGCTTTGGGAGATGATGGAAACTGACGCGCCCCGCATTCGGTACGTGGTGTATCCAGGCCGTGCAATGATGAATCAGTTTGTTCCGTGGTTTTTCGGTGTGGCATTCCCTTTCTGTTTCAAGTACGGGGTGGGGATGCCAGACATGCCTGAGTGGCAGGAAAATGCACGACATCGACGTGGGCCCGCGGCGCCCCGCGTGGAGTTGGCTCTGTGGACGCGCATCATGACGCGTCGGGCGGAGTCTCAGTTCCGGCGTGAATGGCGGTTTGGTTTTACGTTGTCGTCGGTTTTGTTTCAGAGTTCCGTGAATATGGCCCGGTCCGTGCGCTTGGCGGACTATCGAAAGGACGGAGAGACGGAATGCCAGTATTCGCAAGGAGAACTCGAGAAGGCAGCTGCGAGCATCGTAGACGCCTTGTACGGTACGTACAAAGATCCGTCAACCGGGAAGACCACGAAAGTGCGCGGAGATTTCTCGAAGCTGAAATATGTGCAGTCGCTCGACCCGATAGCGAAACGATTGGCTGCGGGAGCCAGCGCGGTTGCTCGCAAGATTGAAGGGACAAACGAAGTGCGGACGCTCATGAGGTACGACACCCATGCTGCTCGAATCGCCCATGGGGTACCGTTATTTTTCACCATGTCCCCGGATGAGAGGCACAACCTGGTAATGGTGCGGCTGTCGCGGTCGCGAAAAAAGGACCCCGTGAATCGTCGTGCAGCGCGGGCGCGTCACGGCCCAACGCATGGTGGGTTGTGGGAGCCGTCGTTGGCGCACAAGGAAGATATCTCTGGAAATGCCGTGACAAGAGAACGGAGCGAGCAGGCGAGCGAAAACGGATCGGACTCGGAGGGGCTGAGGGTGACGACGACGTGGACATGGCAGTGCCTCTGGAGATGTTGGCAAATGCCGTTCCCGCGTCGGACGAGAGAAGGGCTGTGCTGGCTCGGGACCCGCTTGCGGGCGTTGACGGGTTTAGGGTCATCGTGGGTCTTGTATTCGTGTACATTTTGGGCATGCGGCATTGTCCGAATTGCCCGGACTGCGAGCGCGCAGACTTGCTTGGCAGCAGCGCGACGGCGGCGGGCGGATGCTTAGGTCGTGTTGACGGGGTGTACGGCAGCATTGAAGCTCAGAAGTCGGCTGGAAGTCTGCATCTGCACGTGCAAGTCTTCGTTCAGTGCTTGCACCAGCATGCCCCGTTGCACGAACTGTTAAAGCTGCCGACAGATTTGCTGAAAAGGGGCTGGTAGAAGAGTACAAGAGGTACCAGAGAAACGCGAGTCGTCAAGAGTACGCTGACGTAGAGGGCTGGCGGGGCAGGAAAACAGAGGTAGAGAAGGCGTGGCCTACGTATCGCGATGCCACAGAGCTGGTCGCAGCGGCGGAGTACTTACACAGCAGGGAGACTACTGGGTTGGAAGAGACGGAGGGCGGCGGTAGGGCCTCAACGAGCGGCAACGGGAGAACTGAAGATGGAGACAAGGGCAACGAGGAAGGGCGAACCTGGCTGCAAGAGTACCTCGGCGTCTGGGTGCAAAAGGGGCAGGAGTTTCGACAGAACCATGTGCACCAGTGGAGCAAACGTTTGCAGCGCGTGGTACCATTGGCACAGTGTCAGAGGGGAGACGATATGACGCAGTGCAGAAGCTTTTTCCCGCGCACGACGTGGCTCATAGATCGCGCAGTGGTGTTGTGCCAGGGGGTTTTGAAAAGCCGGGACATGCCGCGAGCAGGGGGGAGGAACATGACAGGGTGCTTGCACGGGCCCATGAACGAAGAGAACCTGAACGGCACGCTACCAGCGATGCTAAGCGGCGCGGTGGCATTGAATTTTAATAGCGATTTGCAGATTCCGCACAGGTTCCCAGTGACGGAAGCGACGCACGATAGATGTGTATGCGAGGAGCGGTGCTGGGAGACGGATCGACCCATAGACATGGTTCTGGCAGCGCAACGAGCGCAGAATGCAGCAGCGGGATATGCGGCGGACTATCAGTGCAAGCGGTGTGCCCCGTCGTTCAACGAGGTGAGGGAGATCAAAAAGGGCCACCACGCGCTGGCGGAGCAGACGAAAGACAGGACCGCGGCGTACCGAGCGAACAGGCACATGAAGAGGTTTCTCAGTGACATGTACGGGAGAGGCGTGGTGCGGTCAGCGCAGGAAAGTGCGAATCTGCGAGCGTACCGAGACCCCAGAGACGTGACTGGTGCCGAGAGTATCAAGACCGCGAAGACAGCCATGATCCCGGGAGCAGAAGCCGTGCGTATGGCGGAGCGGTTCTGTGCGGACGGGGATGGTGTTACCGTAGCAGCGTCGGGCATGGTTCTAGTGTATATATATATATATACACTGAAAGAGAGAGAGCGAGAGATTCGGGCCACCGCCTGCTGCTTGCCCTTTCTGCACAAGGCCGTTGGCTCTCTTGCGCTGTGGACTTGAGCTGGGCCCCTTGGTGCGTGCTCGCTGCGGACACGATTCCGCGGCCCTGTCCTGCGCAGGGCTTGTTGCGCGCACTGGCTGAGAGTAGAAAAAAGAGCTCCCAAGAGGGCCGAAGAGATTCCACGACGCCTCCCAAGAAGGCCCCAGTAGGCAGAAATCATTGTTTTCCGATGTGAGTTTGATGAATTTTACAAGTTTTCGGTGTTTTGGCATCCCGACCCTCCCAGACGGCCCAACAGGCCTCAAAGACAGTTCCAAGATAGCCGAAGAGGCCTCCAAGATGGCCCCACGGCGGCCCACGAAGGCCCAAGACGGTGCCTGAGGCGCCCAAGACGGCCCGAGAGAGCCCCAAGACGGCCCCAAGTGGGGGCCCAGAGGGGTAACGCGATCTGAAAATCCGAGCCTTCCACCCCGAGAGGTTCTCGGGAAGCCCCAAGAGGCCCCAAATAGGATTCAAGAGGCCCCCAATAAGCTCCCAAGAGGGCCCACGAGGTTCCAAGAGGTCTCCCAAGGTGGCCCCAACAGGCACAACTCATTGTTTTCCGATGTGGTTGTGGCGGGTTTGCAAGCTTTCAGCTTTTTGGAACCCCGATGCTCCAAGACGGCCCAAGAGGCTTCCAATGCCGCTCCAAGATAGAGGAAGAGGCCTCCGAGAGGGCCCCAAGACGGCACACGAGGGCCCCAAGACGGCGCCTGAGGCGCCCAAGACGGCCCGCGAGGGCCCCAAGACAGCCCCAAGAGAGGCCCAAGAAGGGGAACGCGAACCCAACAGCAGAGCCTCCCTCCACAAAGGCTAACAGTCCGACGAGGACCCCAAAAGCTTCCCGAGGTCCCAACATGCCCCTAGGAGAGGTCCAAGAGGCCCTAAGATAGCTCAGCAGTGCTGTCGATGCGTCAAAACTGCCTCCAGGAGGCCCACGGGATAACGCTGTCCAAGATCGTCGAAGCGCGCGCGATGGTTCTAGTATACCGGAACATATACGTTACCAGTGGCGGGCTGGTTTTTCGGGGGCGGAAAAGAGGGGGGTGATGACTAGGGGGGGGTGAATATCATGGCGGGGGTCATGATATTTCCCCAGATTTCATGGCGCCT
>CAUYUJ010012603.1:353785-358785 GCA_963575745.1 Prorocentrum cordatum | reverse complement strand
ACACGCTTCCGCCCACGGCTTTCGCTTCCGGGGCACACCCGCGTCGCTTTTGCACGACACGGCGTGCACACGCCTCGTGTCGCAGTCCCCGCATGCACCGCTCGCACGGCACAGCCTGCACGACGTGGCTCTCGCCACGGCACCTGCACCGCATGGCTCTCACCTCCACGGTGCAAGATCGCACTGATTCGGGCCCACTCTGGCTGACAGCTTCGGGAGTGTCGTCTATGCTTGCTCTTCTTCTGGGTTCTGGGGAAGCCAACAGGTACCGATACTGCTTCTCCCTGGAATTCTCCAGGAGTGCGTTCTGACCAGAGTTTCGAGGCGAGTCCAGCGGTGGCGACGAGGGTCTCCCAGGAGGCCGAAAAGTGGGAAAGCGGGCGAAGGGCAGCGGCATGGGCACCTTTTCCTCCCCCGATCCTCTAGGTCAAGAGGGCAAAGGTGGCTGGAGAGTGGACTTCTGGCATTATATGTGGGCCCATGGAGATGGGCTGGCCTGGCGACGCTTCGCGGGCGATTGTCCTGGGCGACTCCTTCGAGGTCGGCGACTTCGCCCCGGCTGCTCCTGGAGGCGGGGCATCAGGCGAACGAAGAAGAGCACACTGCATGAACATGCACTTTCGTGGGCCCCCATCGTCGTCGTCCTCTTTCTCCTCCTTCCTCCTCCTTCCCCTCCTTCGTGCGTCCTCGTCCTCTTCCTCCTCTTTCCCCTTTCTTCTTGCCTCATCTCTGCGCTGCAGCGCCGCCTCCTCGCGCGCGCGCACGCCCGCGAGGGCGGCCGGTCGCGCCCATCAGAGGCCTGTTTTCATGCGGCCGAGAGTCACCCCGCTGGCGTGCCTTGCAATCCAAACGGCGCACGAGCGGACAGGTGGGCATTGTCCGTCGCAGGTCAGCGCGGACTTCCCGGACGGGCGCCGAGTGCCCCCCCCCCTTCCCCCTCGCGCGCGGCGCGAGCCGGGGGCGGCGCCAGGGGCGCTTTTCTGGGGGAGGCGCCCAGCCCCGGGCCAGGAGGCCCGTGCAGGCCTCCGGCGGTGCATGCTCCTGCGTGCGCCCGTGCCCTCTGCCAGGGGGGCGTGCCGGCGCGGCGCCGCGGGCGGAGGGCGGCGGGGCAGAGGCGCCCCCGCCCTGGAGGGCCCGGGCCGATGCTGCCGGAGCCTCCGCCGTGGTCGGAGCTGGCGAGGTGGGCTCCGGAGAGGAGCGCGGCGAGGAGGAGCGCGGCGAGGGAGGGGGCAGCAGGACTCGAGCAGTGACGAAGCGTCCTGGCTCGCCTATAGCCCTACCAAACAATGCTCTAAGAACCTTTTGTGGTTTCCACGAAACGTTCTTAGAACATGTCTGGCTGACATTGTCTTGTCTGTAGTCGGGTTCATGTTCTAAGAACATTGTTCTTGTTCTTAGAACGCTTTTGCGTTCTAAGAACATGTCGTGGTATGACTATAGGAATGCCGGGACGGTCGGTCCCTGCTCAAAGGACGGCGCCGGGGCAGGCCAGGTCGCCCGAGATCGACGGGGGCAGTGCTGGCGAGGAGAGTGCCGGCGACGGGTCGGACGGCGGTGGCGTGGAGAGGGGAAGGGCCAGCAAGGGCAGGAGGAGGTAGGCGCCACGCAGCGGCGCATTGTCCCGTCGAGAGCCTGTGGGCTGTGCAAGGAGCTCGTGCACCAGCTTCTCTCTTCCCGCGTCCAGGGCCTCTTGCAGCCCGTGCGGCGCTGTGGTCTGGCTGGCGTACGAGGCCGAGAAAGCTTGACATCCTGGCTGAGACTATGGGCAACGCGTCATGGGATGCGAGCTGGCTGTGCAGGTCACGGCTGTGGTGCGGTGGCCGCCTAGGAAGACGAGCGCAGCGAGGACAATACGGTGGGGGCTCTGGTTCAGGAATGTGCCCAGGAGGCTTCAGACCCTGGAGGGTTCCTTATCCGATGAGGGCGGCGGTGATTTCCCTGGTCAAGCCTGGATTGGAGTTCCACTGGCCCCCAGACCCTGGATTCCCTATCTAAGGGTTCCTTACCCAATGCCCCCACCGTAGGGGCTCCGACGAAAGCACGGCCTCAGCCCGAGTCGGAGCCGGCGACTCCTCTCGTCGTGGCGCAGGCCGTGCTCGGCGCGATCGAGATTACTCGGAGAGGGGACAGCCCGCAGCGCGGTGTGCGGTCTTGACATGCTCTCGAGCCTGCGAGGAAAATGAGGAGGATGAGGAGGAGGAGGAGGAGGAGGAGGAGGACGAGGACGAGGACGAGGACGAGGAGATGGAGATGGAGGAGGAGGAGGAGGAGGAGGAGGAAGAGGAGGAAGAGGGAGGAGGAGGAGGAGGACGAGGAGGAGGACGAGGAGGAGGAGGAGGAGGAGGAGGAGGAGGAGGAGGATGAGGAGGAGGAGGAGCCCGGCGTGTCCTGGGGGCGCCCCGCCGCCTCGAGGGAGCGGGGCGGCCCCCCGTTGGCGCCTCGACGTACCCCTCGAGGAAAAGTGCCCGCGACGGCGCGTCGTGGCCACGTTTCGCCCATGTAAAGAAGAGGGTATTTCGTTGTTGTCGCTGGGGAGGCACTTGACGCTTCGACGGGGCGGGGGGGTCCACAAGCCCCTCCCCTCCTCACGTATGTCTCGCGCCAGCAAGCGACGCGACGCCGACGCAGACGAGGACGCCGAGGACGAGGACAATGACAAGGACGACACCGACACCGACGACACCTGTGACACCAACGACCGAAGATCGACCACCGACGCACGACGACGACGACGACGACGACGACGTGGGGGGTGGGATCCCGATGCACGTCGTCCTCCACGCGGGCGTGATCCCGACAACACCCTAGGAGCGTATTTGTTCTAATGGTTATATTTGCCTAATTGGTTTCTCTATCATGGGTTTTCTCTGGGTGATCTGTGGCTCCTATTCTGTTTTCTTACGCTCTCAACATGGGGTGGCTAACCCATTCCCTCTTCGGGGGGTGCCCTTCTTCCTGGTTTTTTCCTGGCTCCTTCCTGGCGGGGCGGGAACGTGCAACACCCCGGAGTTCCAGGGGAGGCCGTTGGGATTCCCTTGGGATCCTCCCTCCCTCTTTGGGCTCCGGGGGCAGGAGGTTGTTGCGCCTGATCACCGCGCGACCTATTCTTGGGCTCTGTACTTGTCTCGATTTCTGGCTTCCTGATCCTTCGTGGCCGCCACTCTTCTTGGCGTCTCGTAGGGGTTACCCGGATAATTCAGGACAACACTCTAGAAGCTCACTCCTCTCCTGGGAGTCCTGGGGTCGTTCTTTTATCGGGTTTGTTTTTTTTCTTGGCTTCAGTGGGCTCTGAGTTGCGTTTATCTGCACGCGTCTATCCACGAGACCTTGGGGGCGATTGTGCCCACGGATGTTATTCCAGGTCTGTTCGGTCGTTGTGTCCACAAGGCCGAAGCTTACGTGCTGAGGCTGGGCCGGCCTACGTGCCACGGCTTACATGCCAAACTTATGACCGTTCAGGCCGGCCGCCCTTCTAGGGGGTCCATGTTGTTTCGTTTTTACATCCGCTAGAATACTGCCCAGAAAGTGAGGGTTCTGGCCCCTGTGCACCGATTAGTACACCCTTGATTCCTCGTCTGCATATGGGTTTGTTTTCTTTGGCCGCCCCGCCTCATCCTCCTCGTGGTCTCGATAGGCGCTCGGTCTTTGTATATGGCTGCCACCCTGCGGCTTCTTGTGCCTGAGGTGGCGGTTGGGGGGCCCATAGGTCTGGCCGTCTACCCCAACAACAACAACAACGACGACGACGACGACCTCGACCTCGACACGACGACGACGACCGTCGACCGACGACCGACGACCAACGACCGACGACCGACGACCGACGACGAAGCCGACGCTTATACCGACGCCGACGTCGGCGACAACGACGACGGTGGCGACCTTGACGACGACTGCGACGACGACTGCGACGACGACGCAGGAGAAGGGGGGGCGTTCGGGACACCCCACCCCACCCCTTGCACCGGGCGGCGGCCCACCTGGTCTCTGCCCCCCCGTTCTTCCTGCCTCGGGAAGGCAAAGGGACGGGGAGGGTAGGGCGGGGTGCGATAGCGCAGGGGTGGGTCTTGCTAAATGTTTGAAGGGGGCCCTGCTTCGTTTTCAAGGCTAGCGCCCGTGAGATTCGCCCCCTCACACGTAGTGCGTAATGTCTTTGGTGCCACATTGGGCAGTGTGATGAACATCATGGCGTTTCTGATTATGATCATGATCAGTCCTAAAAGCAGGGGTGACACTGCTGTTGCCGCTGCAGCTGCAACACCAGGGGAACGGAGGGTCGCAGGCGATTTCCCCCCCCCCCGGTCCCGAAATCCCCCCCCCGTCCCCCCCCCCGAGAGGGGTTGGTCGCCCAGGAGAGACACCTGCAGCCACACCCGGGGTGTGGCAGCCCCCCTCCACATATCCCCGAGGGGGCCCCCGTTTCTGCACCCAGCCGAGCACCACGCCACCCGCTGGAGGGACTTCCCGAGGGCTCGTCGGGGGCTTCCCCCCTGTCGAGGAGCAGCCCCGACCGAGCCTCGATCACCCCCTCCTCCTTAGACCCCCGACGTCACTGCTTTCGTTCGTCGACCCCCAGGGGTCTCGACACATTCCCCCGGGATTGGTTTCTCATTCTGAGTCTCTTTTTTGACCGTCCGGGTACCCCGTAAGGGCTCGCAGAGGCCGAGCATGCACAGAACCTTCCGTCGTGATTTTGTGTTTGACTCGAGGGTGTCTGGGTCCTCGGTCTGGTCAGGGTCTCCCTCTGCGCCTCCTCCCCCCTCTTTCCCCCCCCGACCCGGGCTGGCGCTGGTCCGCGGCCGCGCCCCCCCCGCCCCCCCCCAGATGTGCAACGTGTGGAAGCCGGACCGGACGCATCATTGCAGCATCTGCAACCGGCGCGCGCCCCCCCCGACACCCCCCACGCGCGTTGCGGCGGGCGGGAACGGCAGTGACGACGGGGAGGAGTAGGAGGAGGAGGAGGAGGAGGAGGAGGAGGAGGAGGAGGAGGAGGAGGAGGA